>JAGFMF010011929.1:1061285-1134090 GCA_019455555.1 Galemys pyrenaicus | reverse complement strand
TGGTGCACGGGTGAAATGGTGGTGGGTACCCCCTGGGGACTACAAATGATGTCAAATATAACTAATAATAATAAAAAAAAATTAATGAAAAAAAAAAAAAGACTGCCAGCATATATACAAGATACACTTCGCTACATTCTCACTACTTCTTGGTTTTATCACATATTTTAAAGACAATTTTTAGAGCAGCTTTATGTTTATAATAAAACTGAGAGGGAGATGCAGAAATTTCCCAGAAACTTCTTGCTCCCATGCAAGCCAAGCTTTTCCCATCAACATCATTCCCCAGAAGAGTACATTTTTTTCAAACAAGGATGAACATGCATTGACACATCACATCACTCAAAGTGCATAGTTTACACCAAGGTTCACTTATGGTGTTGTACATGCTGAGGGCCTGGATATGTGTATTGAAAAATATCCATCATTATAATATCATACACAATATTTTCATTGCTCTAAAAATTCTCTGTGCTCTGATAGCTTTTCTCTCTAACTTCCTACTCCTCAAAGTTATTGATATTTTTATTGTTTCTGTAGTTTTACCTTTTCTAGAATGTTATATAATTGGAATCATACAGTAGATAACCTTTCCAGGTTGTTATAAGCCTTTAAGCTTCCTTTGTGTCTTTTCATGGCTTGATAGTTCATTTTTTCTACATTAGCATTTTTCACCAATTTGAGGGTATCTCACTGTTATTTCGATTTGCATTACCCTTATCAGTGCTTGTGATGTTTTCCATATGCTTATTTTCACTTTTCTTCTGTTGTGGTTTTCCTCTTTCTGTACTTTGCCTCTTTTTCCATGGATATGTTTGTTTTTCCTTATCATTTTTAGGAATCCTTAATAAATTTTGGACATAATCTTTTGTTAGCAAAAGATTTTGCAAATATCTTTCCCAGATCATGTCTCACCTTCTAACTTTGTGTTTATATTTACATTTTAACATATAAAATATAACTTAATATTTTCTTCTCTTTTTTCCCCTTTTCTCTTAAGCAAATTCCCCTACTTCTCATTACCATTTTGTACTTTCTTCATCAAATTTCACAGACTAACCTTAATTTAGATTTTTAATGGACTTCGAATTGATTTTTGTGCATGGTATGTTATAAGGATTTACTTTTATTTTGTTTTGCATAAAAATTATCAATTGCTCCAGAAGTTTTTGCATAACACCACTAAACTCATTCCATATTTAGGAATAAAGGTAAGGAATGGTGTTGGTGAAAACTGGGGGAGACCAGGAGCTGAGAAGACAGGTCACTTCCCAGGGTTTGCAGTCTTAGGCAGATGTAGCCCTTGATACAAGGATTTCGAGGTGGAAGGGAGTGAAGGAACACATATCTCAGTCACTCTCTTTTCCTGTCTTCCACCTTTTGCTGTTATTCCCCATTAGTTGATCTCAAAAGGAAGTCAGAGGGCAAGTGCGCCCTGGAGATGCAGTCTGTGGGCACCTGCTGGGCTCCAATGAGGAACAGTCAGCAGAGTTCTCCATGGTTTCTGTTGTCTGCCTCATTTGTCTGTCCTACTCCCAGAGATTTGTCATCACTGTAGTTTGCAACCTATTTTCGCAAACCTATTTAGTGTGTTTTGAAAGTAAATTTTGAAGAGCTGGGTAGCCACGCCCAACCAAATTATGCCAATAAAGGGCAATATTTCCCCTGCCAAAGATGATAAACAGAGTCTTCAATTCCTGTTTCAGATTTATTAGAGCTGACAAGAACCCTTTCTGGGGAAGAGTGATCCTTAGCAAAGAGGACATGCAAAAGGTTGGAGTACTGAGGTGGTGCGTGAGGCTAGTTAACACTTATCTTTACGGTAGAGTGACAAATAGGCTGTTTGTTGGAGAAACTGCTGATGTCAGTCTTTTTGGATCTTTTTTTTTGGGCTACGATTCTCTGGAGCAGCCTTTACAATCTCCTCCTAACCAAAGGGTGAGGGGACTGGGATCTTAGTGTTTAGTATTCGTTTTCACATCACACAAGCTCCACAAAATGGACTGGATCCATTTTGGATGCTACCAAAAAAAAAAAAATACTATAAACTTGGTGGCTTGTACACAACAGACATTTATTTCTCACAGTTCTGGACACCAAGACGTCCAAGATCATGGTGTGGGAAGGTTTAGTGTCTGGTGAGGGCCCACATTCTCACTGAAAGCCTCTTCTCACTGTGCTCTCACATGGTAAAGGGCAAGGGAGCTCTTTAAATCTCTTTAACACTAATCCCATTCATATGGGCTCTACCCTCATGACCCAATAGCCTCCCAACAGCCCCACCTCCTAATGTCATCTTATTGGGTGTTAAGTTTCAACACAGGAATTGGGCTTGGGGCACACAGACACACAGACCCTCAACGGTATCTGTCAAGAAGACTGGCCATCTGCCAGGGTGGTTACTTGCTGTGTTCAGTACTAAAGAGACTCTAAGGATGAACTGTTTCCCAAACAATGTCCACCAGAGCTTCCTTAATACTACTGCTTTCCCAATTCCCCCTGATACTGAACATTGAACACTAGAGCTACTGGAGCTGCAGTGTCTGAGCCTGGGGTTGTTGCCTATAAACCAGGTTTGTTCACAGCTCTGTCCATCACCAGCCGAAGACTGGGTAGTGGCAGGGCTGAGTCGTTTTCATTCATCTGGCTGTGTCTGCCTCCAGTTTTACTGCTATTGTTTCCTCCCCCNTTTTTTTTTTCCCCCCCCCCCCCCCCCCCCCCCCCGCAGCTGTGCCTCCCTGTCCCTTCACTCTAGTGTTAGTGGAATCTCTGGAGGGAGAGAAATTAGAAGCACATGTTCAAACAACCTAAGTCAGAATCTTGTTTTCTATTTTCTATATATTTACTAGCTTGGAGAGGTAGTTTAGTAGCTTATTTTCATCTTTAATAGATATCTTCAAAGCTACCAATTTCCCTCTAAAGACTCTCCCCACAGATTTTGATATTTAACACTTTCCATTGTTTGTTAGATTCTAAATGTTTTGTCATTTCTGGTGTGATTTCTACTTTATATTCATGTGTTAGTAAAGGATGAATTTTTAAATTTCTAAACATATCTTTAAAAGGTCTTTTTACTGCTGATTTCTAATCAACATGTAGTCAGAGAACATGGTCTATAAGAAACAGATCCTTTGAATGTTGAGAATTTTCCTGTCTCCCTTGGTCAAGGTCAATTTTTGTGTATGTCCCACACATGCTTGAAAAGAATATAAAATCTCCGTTTGTCGGTGAAAGTCTATGTATAGCCATCAAATCAGATTTGTTTCTAATGTTCTAATCTTCTGTGTCTTTGTTAACTTTTATCAGCACAATCACTTTCTTCCCCGTGGTGTTTTAGTTTTTGCTTTATATAGTTGAGATTTGTGGTTAGATATCTACATATTAAAGACTGGTAGGTTGTTTTTTCTCCATTACATTTTATCAAATGTCATTCCTTGTCCTGGCAATGCTGTGACCTTATTTTTATTTTGCCTGATTATGATTATTCCTTTGTATTCTTTTGTTTCTTACTTACCTATTTTCCATTTTTTTATTTTTCAACCATTTCTTTCTAGATGCCTATGTGTAACTTAGGGATAGCTTTTATAAGTGGTATAGAGCTGCATTTTTAAATTGAAATTGTATGTACTTTTGAAATATATAATCCCATATGTATTGCCAAATTCTAAAAACACTAGAGAGGAAGCACTGAAAATTTTCTTCTCATCTTTTCCTGTCTTCCTAGTCTCTTTTCAGGGCAGCTAATATCATTCCTTTCTTGTTAATCATTTTGAATATAAGTAAATAAATTGTGTATACTTATATTTTGTATGGTGTAATTATTGGCAGTATTGCTTTGTAATATCTTATGGATTTGTCTTAAATGCACACAAGGAACTTCCTCATGCTTTTGAATAACTGCATATTAGTCCATTTATTAATATATCCTAATCTATTTAACCTATCTTTCAGTAAAGGAATTTTAGGTAGTTTCCAATCCTTTACTTTCACAAACAATGTTGCAATGAATAATCTTGTACAAATATTATTTAAACAAATGCGAGTATATTTAGAGGAAACATCTCTAGTAGTACCGCTGGGACAAAGGGCACATGCTTTTGTAATTCTGATATATGGGTATTGCCCAATTACCCGCCATAGAGTTCTCCAGTTTACACTCCCACCGACTAGGAATGTTCTTATTAATACTAACTTCCACCTATTGGTTTTCCCATTTCCTCACTTTATCAGTCAAGAACAAGAGTCATCTCAGGGAATATGAAACAGGGAACTGCTTTCCAAGATGGAGGAGCTAGAGAAGTCACCCAGGGCCTGGTGAGGTGGCCTGAGTGTGGTGGTAGCAAGAGCTGTACTTCCCGGGGGCTGGAGAGCCAGAGTAGCTGTGTGGCTGACTCCCAGAAGCCAAGAACTTCTGGAGGAAGGTGGCAGGCAGCAGATCTGCCTGGCAGGAGTCCATGGAGGGAAGGACTGCCGGGAAGGAGATGGAGAAATGGCTGCTATACTAATAGTGCTGCTGGGCTGCTGAAAGTGGAGGGAGAAATAGCTTGGCTTCCCTCTTTCTTCTGCCCTCCTGTTTTATGCCAATACCTCCCATTTCTAAAAATGACCTGAATTCAACAAGAGTTTGGGAAATGCATTTTTTTTATGTATACAGACCGGGCCAGAGAAATGGGAGAGGGCCTGAGAGCTAAACAGTCAACCAAGTGGCACTGTCCAAACTTTTATGCTGGTCAGCAACATTCTCAGCCTTCACTTCCTATTAAACTCCACACAGAAGTAACTCTGGACCCTGCCTGAGAGAATGCAACTGTCCCTTGTATTTAGATGTGAAGGCCCTTTCCACAAATGGGGACATAAATCTCCTCATTCACCACATAAGTTTCTATTGTCTTCATTCGGGTCTGGTCATCGGTCTTGAGATTGCAAACATATTCATATATCAACATCCCTCATACAAAATGAACCAGAAACTGGGAAAGAAAAATAAATAACTGGCTAATGCAAAACTACAAAAGCAGGTACAGCTGTTAGTCTTCATATCTTTCACTGCTCACGTGGCTGAAGTTAATATTTATTATTTTTTTCTTCCACCACTCATGCCAAACTCCCTTTGTCCTCCACTGGCCCTTGGTTGGTTGGGAATGTTTACCTGGTGGAATGACTTGAATCTTTAATGCTAAAGGGTCTGACTTCTTAATGGCCTTTATTAAGGGCAGGGGCTCCCCTGGATTTCCCTACTGGTAATGAAACACTGAAAGGGCCCCTCGAGAAACCCTTCAGTTCCAACATACACCTTCAGCTCCTGCCCCATTTTTATCCGAAACCCAAGTAGCTCTAGGTAACAGATTATTCCTCTGTCCCTTGCTTCAGTGGCAAAACTGCCTGATAGTCTGTTGGTCTCAACTTCCAATTCCATGAAATTGTGTACCTGGAGGATGCCTCCCTTACTAGGAATCAATATAAACAGGCAGAACCCATGGCTGCAGGACTCAAAGATTCTGTGAAAGGACCTTTTGATGTAGCAAGAGGAATCACTCTTGTCTTTTTGCTCTTGGCCCTTTTCCATGCCATGGGAGTATACATATTAGTTCTGTGTATATATATTAGTTCCAGGCTCAAAGTTTATCCTGCGTCTTGTTAGGACAGCATCCCAGCCTTGCAGGGTGTGGGCTCCCAGATGAAAAACAAATTCTCGTTTTATGTAGATATAAACCATTGGTTTACTACGCTATATTATAATTTTCAGGATTAGAGCTTCATACTTTGATAAATGTATCTGCCGTAATACATATACAACCTAGTTCCAGTACCCTTCATCACTATCAAACTGCTCCCCTCTACCTGTTCTTCCATGTCCCCTCCCCCTCCAGGAACCATTTTGTTGTAAGAGTTGTTTCTGTTGTGTTTTGCTTATCCATTTGCTTTGTTTCTGTATATTCCACATATGCTTAAACCCATCCATTATTTGCCTTTCTTTTTCTGACTTATTCCCATCCCCCCTTAGCATAGTTCCCTCAAGTTCCACACATGTTATCACATAAAGCAAACTTTTATTTTTCAAAAGAGTTGGGTAGTATTCTTTTGTGTGTTTATACCACAACTTCTTTATCCATTCATCCATTGATTGGCACTTATGTTGCTTCCATCTATCTTGGTTATTGTGAGTAGTATTGCAAAGAACATATATGGGTGTGTATATATTTTCACATTAGTGTCTCTTATTCTTAAATACCTAGTAGAAATGCAGGATCATGTGGTAGCTCTGTTCTTAATTTTTTGAGGAATCTGTAAATATTCCATAGAGACTGTAATAGTCTACATTTCCACCACCAGCGAATGAGAGTCCAGTAGGAATACATGTGAACTTCCAATAGGTCATCCTAATAGATGTGTTGGTGAAGGACTATGTTGTAAAACTATCAAGAGTGACATAGGCAAATGATTGGCAAGCTCACCAATGTGGCTCATCATGGGTATAGAAAAACCCTTTTTGAACAATATTAATAATAACAATAACAGCAATAAAGACACAGAAACCAAAAATGAAGAGTCAAGGACAGACTGGGGACACCTGGTGGGGAGGGGAGGGGGAGGGTTGAGGGAAGATGGGAACACGAGGGACTGTTCACTGGTGAGATGGTGATGGGGAATACATGGGGATTACAATTAATGGCAAGTATATGTAAATTTTAAAATATTTTAATAAAAGAAAAAAAAAAAACCCTTTCTGAATCTGATGTCTTTATGCAAGTCCTCTCTGGGAACTAAAACTCCAAGGCACCTTTTGGGTCCATGACCTAAATGTTTATTCTAAGTTCAATGCCCTGTTATCTCTATTTCCTCTCCAACTCTCAACAACTATTAAATTTTCTTGAGAATCCTCAAGTTGTTAGAGAGCTTCCTGTTTGTGTAGTCATAGTGTTTTCTTAAGATACTTGCCAGTCCTCTTCCAGCTTTCCCCATTTGGTACTTTACCACTATTAATGTAGTCTAGGTAAACTGTTTTTCTCCTAGAGCTGAACGACAACAACCACAACAAAGACTATGATGATGACACTTTTATAATATGTCCCATCTGCTAGTGTTCTTTTAAGAGCTTTACATATGTAGACTCATTTAATAGTCAATATTTTATACCTCCTTTATTGTCTTATGTTAAACATTTGGTTTCTTCTGTTGATTTTGTAGGCATTTTTTATTAGATTTATTTAATTATATTTGACATCATTTGTAGTCCCCAGGGAGGTCCCACCACCATTATACCCATGCACCATCACTTCAGTCCCTTGTGCTCTTTTTGCCCTCATCCCCATCTTTGCCCTCCCTTTTCTCCCCTCGCCAGTATCCCTTTGGTTTATCTTTGACCTTTTGATCTTGTTGAGTTTGTTTGTTTGTTGTTGGTTATAATTGCCCATTTCCTTGAGTTTTCTCTTGTTTTTTGTTTCTTTTTTTTTATTTTTTGTTGTAGTTGTTGTTCTTTCACATTCCTCCTAAAAGTGAAGTCATCTGATATTTTCTATTGCTTTCTGACTTGTTTCACTGAGTATAATTCCTTCTAGCTCCATCCATGTTTCTATAAATGGCCCTAGTTTATCATTTTTTATTGCTGAATAGTATTTCATTGTGTATATGTGCCACATTTCTTGAGCCAGTCATCTACTTTTGGGCATTTGGGTTGTTTCCAGGTCTTACCAATTATAAATAGTGCTGCAGTAAACATGGGGGTACAGGTATTCTTTTGGATCGGTGTTTTTGTGTCTTTTGGGTAGATCCCTAGAAGTAGGATTGCTGGGTCATATGGTAGTTCCATTTTTAGTAGACTGAGGAACCTCCATACAGTCCTCCATAGTGGTTGGATTATTTGTTGGCTTTCAAAAAAACGATTTATTTATTTATGCATATAAGAGCTGGAGTACAGGCTAGAGTCACGGAAGGTGAGAGGATTCACCAGAGACAGAATGGGGAGCAGAACAGATAGACTTCAGAGTGACTGAAATACACTGCTGAGGCAAGTAGTGGGCGAGGCAGGAGAGGTCTGCTGTGCCATGTGGGTCCCCGCCATGGATGCTTCACAGTAAGGTCCTCAACCCATTGAGCCACCAGGGAGGCCCCTATTTGTAGGCATTTTTAAAGAGTTTTCTCATTACTTGTTCTAGGGATTAAAAAAAAATACATCTTAATTCAGTATAATCACTTCAGTCTAATACTGAACCAATTCTGTAGACTAGAGTAACTTTACTCCACTATCTGTCTTCCTCTTTATGGACTCTACCCACTCATTATGTACTGCTCTATTATTTATATATATATATTATATATGTGTGTATATATATGTATATATATATATAAAAGAAGTCTAGTAAAACAGTGCCATAGCTATTGTTTTATACAGTCTTATGTTTTTGTTAAAAAAATAACTTGGAGGGGTCTCTCTGGTGATGCAATGGGTTGACCAACACACTATGAAGCAAAACGCAGTCACTGTAGCACAAGTTCGATCCCTGTCGCAGAAAGGTAACCCACATGGCACAGCAGATCTCTCCTGCCGTGCCTGCTGTTTCCCTCAGCAGTGTGTTTCAGTCCATCTACCTGTTCTGTCCCCACTCTGTGTCTGATGAATCCTCTCAACCCCCCAACACCTGCACCTCTGGCCTGTACCCCAGTTCTTGTATGCATAAATAAATATATCTTAAAAAAATAACCTGGGAGAAGAGAAAACTATATTTGTGTGTTCTTTATATTTGCCTACATATTTACTATTTTTAATATTTCTTATTTCTTCCTGTGAATTCAAAATACTGTTTGGTGTCATTTTCTTTAGTTGATAAAGAATAGCTAGCAAAACTTCTTTTACTTTTGGTTTATCTGGGAACATCTTTATTTTGCTTTCATATTTTTGAAATATAGTCTTGTTGAGTATAAAATTCTTGATTTACAGTTTATTATTTCAGCACTGTAGATATGTAGTGACACTGCCTTCTGGCTTTTGAGAAAAGAAGTCAGTCATTGGTTATGTTTTTTCCTTATGCTTGATGAATCATTTGCTTCTCTCACAATTTTTTTTGATTCTCAGCAGTTTACTGTTACATATGTGGGTGTGGCTCTCTTTGCAATCATCCTCCTTGGGATTCCTTCAACTCTTCGATTTGTACATTAATGTTTTTCTCACCATGTCTGGGGGATTTTAAACTATTATTCCTTTAAATAATCTTCTTTCCTCTTTTTTCTTTTTCTGGTACTCTCACTATGTGGATGTTGATTTATTTGATGGTTTCTCGCAGTCTCGGCAATTCTGTTCATTTTTTCTTCTATCTTTTTTCCTCTCTGTTTTCTAGATTGGAAAATTTCTACTGATCTTTAGGTTCATTGATTCTTTCTTTGTAATCTCAAATCTACTTTGACTCTTTCTTTTATAGATAGAGAAATTGAGTACAGAGAAGTTAGGTAATGGTTAGATAATGGCCTAAGGAAAAAGTTGGCAAACTTACTTAAAGGGAAAATAGTAAATATTTTATTCTTGGAGTTTATGTGTCTTCTATTTCAACTATTCAACATTGCCGTTAAAGCTCTAAAACTACAAAGACAATATATAGATAAATGGTTCCATCTGTGTTCCCCCCCAAAAAACCCTTTATTTACAAAACAGGTTACTGTTTTGTGGGTTCTAGTTTGTTAGCCTCTGGTCTGTTTGAAAATAATAGTGGACATAGCTGGGATTCTGATTCGTGGATTCTTTCTACAAAGTCTATTCTCTTCTTAATATTTCACCTTTTCTTCTGCTAATGGATTGTCTTGGGCTATTTAATAATGAAATTATTCTGGGACAATTATGAGTACTAGATAGAGTACTGGACTTATTTTTGCACGATTTGTTTCACTTTTGCATTTGGAATGCCTATTGTAGTAAAAGATTCATTTTCTGTTTCTCATATTTTTCCTTTCATTCCATCCACTTTCTTTCTTTGTCACCTTTGTAGATTGATTGTATGTACTGCCTTTCTTCTAATTTAGCTTTATCTTCTATTAAAATGATTTCATTTTTGCTTTGTGAATTGCTAGTAACATGTGCTGTAATACTCACTTAGAAAAATGGTAATTATAAAAGAAAATAAGGATGTAAGTGGTGTTGCTGGCAGGGTTATCAATTGTAAACTATAAATAGAGTAGAGGTAATTTGTTTTACTTTGATGATCTTAAAATTTTTTTCAAAGCTTCAAAAAAATGTCTCCTGTGGAGCAAGAAGCAGAGAGCATGCAAATTTCAAGTTCATCTCCATTTTCTTGGATAATTCCTTTCAAGAACTATTTATTTTCCTCAATATGGCTTTGTCACTCACAACTTGAAGTGTACTGCTCCAGCCAATCTTAGCTTATAGCAGTTACTTCCCTGAGCTTCTGGGGAATACCTCCACCTCTAATAATAAAGGCCTGGAATTAGCCCCCAAAGGTGAGTTGGATGCTGCTGCCATCTTTATTATAGCCCTTTTGCAGTCATGGAACTTGAGTACATTAAACAGAAAGATTTTGATGAAAACAATAAAGTTCCCAAATAGAAGTGGCTTTAATAATAAAAATTTTAATAATAAATATTTATTTGCTTATTAATAAAAAAAATGTCCTGAATTAGGGCATTCCAAGTTTCCTTCTGTTATTCAATAGTAGCATCAAGGATCTGTTTTTCTCTTTCTTCCTACATTAATTTAATTCCTATTTTGGCAGTATCCCTACATTGTTTTATCATGTTTAAACTATGGCAGCCGCAATTATAGGCATCATCTATAGAAAAAAACAGTGTTTGACTGAAGAGGAAACCTCTCTAAATTGGGTTAGATGCTCAAACTATAGAGATGTTTGTGAAGTTACCTGATATTTTATCTCTCTAAAATGGGGTTGGTGTCCACGTTAATAGAAAAAAAAGTGGTGAGAAGCAGAAGCCTAGGCTCCTATTTATAAACTCTATTTATCCCAGCTGGCTCTGCACCAGGAATGCTGTTCCTAGGGAGAAAGGGATATAGCCTTTACCTGTTGACCTATACACATTCAGTGTATTGCTGGCTATCCATGAGGTAAAGGAGAGAGAACATCTCCATTGTTTTCCCTAATCAATGATACCCTGCTGTTCCTGGAGAGGGTTCATTTTGATTTCATGAAATATTGGAAATGTTTCTCTATTTACAGAGGATTCCTTTTGTTTGTACCTAGTGATAACAGCTGAAAATAAAGAGAAATAGGCCCTGGGTCAGAGGTTTAGTATTGATTTATTTGTTCATTCATGTACTCAGTGCCCATCATGGATCAGGCACTATGGGAATCACTGGGGTTACAAGATGAATCCAACAAATGTTACACTCAGGGGCTCAAGTACTGTGGTTTTGGTGTGCTAGGTTTTCCTTCTGATCTCAAATGCTCTCTGACTCTAAATGCTTTTTCTTTATGCTCTGAACAGTTCTGATAGTCCTTGTACAGCACTCTAGAAAGTTACCACTAGTCTGCTAAAACTAGCTCATAAGTGAAAAAGTTTACTATTCTTGTCCAACCTACTTTTTTCAGTTACAGAAACTGAGGCTTTTTTAGAAAGGAGCTTGTTACTTCAGTGGTATATAAGGTGGGGGATAGAGATAATCACTCTGTACTAGTTGGATTCCTACTAGCAGGTTGCATGATGAAGATAGAACTTGTCCTGCCTTGATCAGGCTTGTTAATGGCAACATGTTCTGAAACAGCCTGTAGCCTGAAATCATTGCCAGAATATTTATTCCAAAGCATTTACAGTTGAAAGGTTACTGTACACTTCCTGCTTGGCACAGGAGCCCAGTCCTGGAATCTTATGTCTTTTTTCCGGATCAATAACAAAGCTGGATTTGGACCCAGAAGAGAAGAGCAGGTGATGATGGTGAAAGAGGAACCTCTTTGCCTTGATCCATTCCTGGAAAAAAAGCATCCCTGGAAAAAGTGCTCAGAGCAAATATGAAACTGCACTGTGAAGATCCCTCTCATATTTGAGAACAGAAACTCTGGCCATTGAAGGATCTGTTTTGTTCTGCTGTGCTTGAGCAGGGAGGGAAAATTAAAGAGGCAGTTTAAACTCACAGGTTGCTGAAGGGCAGTGGATATGTAATAAAAATCCCCCAAAATGCTCAGCTAAGTGTGGTAATGCAGGTACCTTAGGTACACAGACATTGTTAGGAAAATAAATGTGTTGCTTAGGTTTGGACTTGGTTATCTATTCTACTTTTCCTGAATTTAAAGTCACTTTCCTAGTGGAATATGTATTTTGAGCTTATTTGGGGAGAGAATGGCACTTTATTTATTGTTACTGTAGTGCATTTTGGTTAAGAGTGAGACTGACTGATGAAATCAACTCTAAAATGTCCTTTGGTTCATATCTTTATCTCACCACATGGGATGACTTTTTCATGTAAGATGCAACACAGATAAAGTTTAGACTGATAACATAATACTTGCCTCAGAGACTGTCAGTTCGAATCTGAAGCTTGTGATTTGTGAGGAAAGTTGGTCAAATGACCTTTATGGGACTGATAAGATGATCCAAATCTATGGTTTTATTGCCAAACTTCTCTCCTTAGTGAAAGAAGAGGCTCTACTTCCCTATTGACTGATTCTTTTTTGTTGTGTTGTTTTATTTATTTTTTAAGATTTATTTATTTATTTGACATCATTTGTAGTCCCCAGGGAATTTCCACCACCATTCCACCTGTGCACCATCACCTCAGTCTCTTGTGCTCTTTCTGCCCTCATCTCAGTCTCTACCCCACTCACCACCCTGAAAGATCCCTTTGGTTTGTCTTTGTCCTTTTGTTCTTGTTGTGTTCTTGTTTGTTTGCTTGTTTTTGACTGTAATTGTTCATTTCCTTGAGCTCTATCTTATTATTTTTTTTTGTAGTTGTTGTTCCTTTACATTCCTTCTAAGAGTGAAGCCATCTGATATTTTTCTCTTGCCTTCTGACCTATTTCACTGAGTATTATTCCCTCTAGCTCCATCCATGTTCCTACAAATGGCTCTAGTTTATCATTTTTGATTGCTAAATAGGATTCCATTGTGTATATGTATCACATTTTCTTTATCCAGTCATCTACTTTTGTGTTGTTTCCAGGTCTTACCAATTATAAATAGTGCTGCAATAAATATGGGGGTACAGGTATTCTTTTCGATCGGTGCCCTTGTATCCTTTGGGTAGATCCCTAGGAGTGGGATTGCTGGGTCATATGGTAGCTCTGTTTTTAGTAGACCAAGGAACCTCCATACAGCCTTCCATAGTGGTTGGATTAACATTCATTCCCACCAGCAATGTAGTAGAGTTCCTTTTTCTCCACATCCTCACCAACATTTGTTGTTGTTGGTTTTTTTGATATGTGCCATTCTTACTGGTATAAGGAGGTATCTCACTGTGGTTTTAATTTGCATTTCCCTGATTATGAGGGATGTTAAACATTTTCTCATGCAATAAAAATGAGAGAGAAGATAAACAGATGGGACTACATCAAGTTAAAAAGCTTCTGTACAGCAAAAGAAACATTAACCAAAATAAAGAGACATCCCACCGATTGGGAAAAAATCCTTGCTCCCCATACAACTGACAAGGGACTGATCACAAAGATATACAAAGAACCCACAAGACTCAAGAAAAACAAAGCAAACAACCCAATCAAAATATGGGCAGAAGAACTTAAAAGACACTTCTCCAAAGAGGACCTATTGACTGATTCTTACTGAGATTCTTATCTGGAGGTATTTTGTAGCACTATTTGTCATTCAAAAAAATTTGGAAAATTTTTATATATTGTATTACATGTACATTGATTGGAGATGGGCCAGTAAATTGTGATTTGACTATACAATAAAAAATAATGCAGCAAGTAAAAATATTGTTGTAGGAGGTTATCTATCAGTATGGTAAAATGCTTATGATGTACTATTAAGTGAAATAAGAAGCAATAAGTGAACTCATGGTGTGACTTCCATCTTTAAAATTACATAAACACAATCATATAAACAGTACATATACTAATTATGTAGTCTTTTATTCAACATGCATGGATTGAATGATTTTGATGTGCTAGATACTGTGTCAAGAGTTACGAATTAGAGCCGAAGGAGATAAATTCAATACCTGTCTCCGTGGGGTTTATAATCTAGTATGCATGGGGAAAATGCTGGCTCCAAATATATTGAGTGTCCAAAATACTTTTTTCTGGTTGGTGGTGACTTATATTTTCTTCTTTGTGTGCTTTTATATTTTCTAGATTACCTCCTGAAAAGCATCTTTTGAGATTTTATAGACAGAGAAAAATTATATGTGCTATTTTTTTTAATTAGCAGAGCTAAAACCGCACCCATGAGACTGTCCCTACTGGTGGATTAGTTCAACAAATTGAAAGGGCTTTACCGTGGGGACCAGGAGACTGTCACTAACCAAACTAAATTCTTTCCTCTCTAGACCTCAGTTTGGCCCCAGTGATGTGTGAGGTCCTTTCTGCCTTCCTGGCGAAGGAATGGAACAAGACTGTAGATAGCAGAATTATTTCCATGAAAACAAATCTATAGGTCAGTATCTCAGCTGCTGTTATTATTGTCCTAATCCATAATTTGGTTATGGCTTCATTTTTCTCTCTCTGTCTCTGTTTCTCTCTGTAGCTCTCGCACACACATATGTTATCTTTAATTTCTATGCAAATTATTTTTTGAGTATTCTGGACGTCCTCCTCCATCCTTTGCCTTTTCAAACCTGGGGAGAAACTAGGGAGAAAGTTATCTTTTAATCGTCTCCTTGTTGCTTTTCTGTGTGTCCCAAAGCAAACAGTTTTTTCATCAGTTATTGATTATTCTGCTTAGGTTTAGTAGAGGCCACAGAGGATATGAAGTGAGAGTTGGCATGGTTTAGAGCAATCAACTTGAAGCATCAATGGAGAAAGGCAAGAAAAGCTTATGAGGCAATTTGAGAATGGCACAGCAGAGTGTCCCAGACTGGCTCATGTTGCTCTATTAGAATATGTTAAGGGTGTTCACACAGGGAGGTAATGGCATGGGCAGGGGGCATTAGTTAGGAAAATACTTCCAGAGTGGGCCACATGTGATGTGAACCTTACGGGATGATTGAAATCAATACAAAAGGAAACATAAATAAAATAAATCTAAAAAGAACCCACCATAATGAACAGGGAAGAATAGGTCATTGATGTTAGGGTTGTGAGATTTAATAAATAAAAATAGAGGTAAATTTGAATTTCAGATAGAAAATAATTTTTAAAATTTATTTTAAAAAACTTTTAAAAAAGATTTATTTGTTTATGCATATAAGATCTGAGTTGTAGGCCAAAGGTGTGGGGGGAGGGTGAGAAGACTCACCAGAGACTGAGTGGGGAGCAGAACAGGTGGCTCTTCTAAAATACGCTGCTGAGGGGAGCAGCAGGTGAGACAGGAAAGGCCTGCTGCGCCATGTGGGTCCCTTCCCTGGCCAGGGGTTGGACTCATGGTATAGCACCTGCAGACTGAGTCACAGTGTTGAGACTCAACCCCCTGTACCATGAGGGAGGCCCAAAAAATAATATTTTAGTATAAGATTGTCCCAGGCATCATTTGGTAACTTACACTAAAACTGACATGTTGTTTATATGAAATCTAAATATCCAGGGGTATTTGCATTTTACCTGGAAATTCCAATCTGTTTGTTCATGTAAGTTTGACAGCATTCAAGAAATTCACCTGCCTGAAGCAGATGATTCAAATTATTATCCCACTAATTTAGATACTCAGGGGCCTATAATACTCTGCCATTGATTCTCTTGGGTTTACTCTGTGCAAATAATTCAAGGATTCTGTACTTTATTGTAGCATGTATAAAATGGAGTTTTCATACTAGTTGGTACATGATCTAGGGCATTGATTTGGTATTTGATTAAACAGGGAACTGGACTGCTCCTGGTGTGCTTCATATAGGAAAAGCCGACCCCTCTTTTTTTGTCATCCCGTGGGATTCACTGTTACTTGCTAGTGTTTTGTCATTTTGTCTCTTTGTCCTTTGTGTGGGCACAGCTGGTGCCACTCACAGCCCTTGTTTTCTCAGAACTGTCCGCATCTTACGTGTGTGTATTGCCTGTCCTTCACACCGTTGTCCTGGCCTTCTCGACTTCCTTCTTAATGCAGTGGACCCTAAAACCCATTCAAGAGTGAATGGATGCTGGCAAGGACCCAAAAATATTAAATCCCCAATTCTGTGTCCCTTACCCACCAACAAAATTGCACCACCATGAAACTCAGAACAAGGGGCAGATAGCCATCTCCTCCTTCACGACAGGGTTGAGTTAGCTGGATCTTCATTTAAGGGAATTGGTCCTTTTCCTTACCACATAAAATCACCGCCTCTTCCCCATTCTCTGCTACACAAGCATCTTTACACAATGACTGTGAAGGATTTAGACATGTTCCCTCTTATGACTTGAAGTGCTCTTTTTTATATGAAGTGAATTCCCTTTGTTCAAAAAGACTGGCCTTCTCAAGCAAGAGGTTACCTGCTTTTATTGAGTTGCTCATGCACATCGACCCCAGAGCTTTGCCCAAGCACTCCTGCCCCTGGTGACTGAGTGGCCTCCTGGGACCACCAACGACTCAGCAGTGGCCAAAGCAGTGTCAGCCCTCAGCAGAACTGGGTCCTTGATGTGGTTTATTCAAAATTGGCTCTTGATACTTGCAGATCATTTGTGTGATCTGCAGATCATTACCTGCTTCTGAGTCAGGGTACTTGACAGTAAATCTGGATTTTCTTATCTCAATCTGTGACCTTTTGGATCTGAGCTTTTAAAAGAGGGCTCATAATGACTATAACCTAGTTTAAAAGGGGCCTTACGGTTGAGATTTGCAGTTCAGTTTAGCCCCTGAGGCATGACTATATTTGTCTTGTTACACAAGACGCTGGTACATAAGAACAGCTTCTACCACCATGTCCAGCAGTCTTCATGGGCACCTAACAGTGTGCTATTTCCAGGCAAGGACATTAGAGTCAATCTATGGAGTTCAGGTGACACCTGAGAAGAGAAATCACCTCCCTGTGACCACCTGAGAAAGCCTCCAGTTTCCCAGACAGACTTTAATCCTACCTGGCTCCTGATTCCACCCCCAGGGATGTAACAGGGAGCAGGCCCAAGGAGCATGAGTACTCTGGCTTTTGAGTCAGGTTTGTGACTTGGTAGAGGACTAGGGCCTCATTTGTCAAAGGCCATGTTCTTTCTCTGTCTCTACTGAAGCTCACTAAGAGAATTAAGGGAAACAGGTTCTGAAAGATAAGATTAAGTCAGAAAAAGGCAGTTATTTTTTCACCAGGGATTAAAGGTCATTGACAAGGTTATTGCCCATACTTCTGCTTTATTTAAGATTTTCCCTTGTCCTAGTAATAGCTCAGGATGCTATAACAATATATCATAGACATTACAACAGATACCATAAATAGACATTCATTTCTACAGGTTCTGGAGGCTAGGAAGTCCAAACTCAGGGTGTGATTTCTGTTGGGTTAGTGAGAGTCCATCTTCTGGCTCCTTCCTCACATGGTGGTAGAATGGAGAAAGAAGCGGGGGAGGGAGACTAGAGGGGAAGAGAGGGAGAGGGAGGGAGACCGAGAGAGATGGGCTTCTGGTGACTCTTCTTAAGGGCACTAATCCCATCATGAGACCCTCCCACTATTATAACCTTATCTAATTCTAATCACCTCCTGAAGGCCCCGTCATATTCAGATTAGGGATTAAGGCTCCAACATATGAATTTGGGGGAGACACAAGTATTCAGTCCATGACACCTCTTTCTGATCAAACACTATTGCTATTCTTTTCCCCATTGACTGATACATAGTGTGCCCACAAAGCAGGAAGAGCTTGTGTGCAGACTTGGAAGAAGGATGAATGGTTGTGCTTATGAAGTCTCAGTTGCTCAGTGAACAGTGGGGTCCAGAGAAATGACCTCTGAGAGGACCCCAAGCCTGGAAGTATATATGACTTATTCAGTATACTTCATGCTCGCCTTATCACCCAGGATTCAATTGGACAGGATGTTCCTTGAAAATAATGGAGTAAAATTTTAGTACCACCCTATCACCTTTTTTTTATATTTATGGATTTCACTTTATGTTGACTAAATAGATACCCTCAATCTTCTAGGGGCTGAGATCAAAAGTGTTAAGTCAACAGTGTTGATTTAACATTCTGAGTATGATGATGTTGTCCTGATGTCACCTCTCTTCTATATGTCTGAGTCTACTCTATATCAGTCTTGTCTTAGTCCAGGTCAAGCACCCAAGGGCAGGGGATTTTTCTCATTCTGAGTTTTCACCATCACCTAAAGCACTATCATCACTCACTCCCATCCAAGTACTAACCAGGCCCGACCCTGCTTAGCTTCCGAGATCAGACGAGATCGGGCGCGTTCAGGGTGGTATGGCCGTAGACTATCATCACTCACTCAATGTTAGAGCAGTTACTGTTCTAGAAGTTTCCTTATCGACATCTCATCTGCTCCATTTACAGTGAAGATGGGTTTCCCAAAGCTGCAAAGAGGTCAAGAAAAGGATCTGTGGAACCAGGCCTCCTGAGTCTTTCTTCAGAGGTCTCACCACAGCACAGCTGAGTCTCCCTGAGCAGGCCCCAGGAAAATCTCATGCGTAGAGAGGAGAGGGGTTATGGACTGTGGAAGGTGACAGCCTGAAGTTCTCAAAGGAAGTGAGTGAATAGTGTCTGTGTACCTCAGTAGCTTTATACAAAACATGCTTCAGATTTTATTTCATGAAAGACAGCTGAGGAAAGGAAATCTATGAAAGATGGTGAGCAACATTTCTCCTGCTAGCTCCCCAACAGCTTGTAGCGCCACTACTGCTGAGGTCCCTGCCCTCCCTTGACTGGCAGCTGCTCTTTGGCATCTGGAAGTCACTGATGCCTCTAAGCAGGTGATTTAGCAGCTGGACCAGGTTCTTACTTTATTTTATTTAAAGATTTATTTTTATTTGTTTATACATACAAGAGCTGGGATATAGGCCAGAGGTGTGGGGGTGAGAGGATTCACCAGAGACATAGTAGGGAGAAGAATAGGCAAATCTACTGATGTACATTGCTGAGATACACAGTGTATAGCACAGTGTATACACTGATATACACAGTGAGACAGGAGAGGTATGTCATGCCATATGTGTCACCTCCCTGGCTGGGGATTGAACTCATGCTACAGTGGCTACAGGTAGCTTGATAGTGCTGAGGTTTAACCCCTTGTGTCACCAGGGAGGGTCCCCAGGTTCTTCTTTAATCTTAGACAGAGGAAGCAGCAGGAAGAAACTAATCTTGCATAGCCAGAAACACAGGGAATTGTCCCACTCACTGGACTCTTAAAGGCATAGAACAGCCTAGAATCTGTAGAGGACATATTACTCTTTTCAAGTATTGGCAGAAGCACAAGACCAGAGGGGGATCTGTGAATACACGCATAAGTGTGTGCTAGAAAGAGCAGATGGCAACAGCCAAAGAATTCGTATTTCAGGCCTGAGTGGGCAGGTACCTATTTGCATTCTTTTTTTTTTTTGCTATCTCAGCAGGGTTGCTGGGGGAAGTCCCTATTGCTCTTCTCAGAGGGAAAATACCTGTGTATTTCACTTTGAAGAATGGGGGTTGGATTCCCCAGGCTTAACCTAAACTGGTACTGAGTACACTGCTTACGGTTACAGTATCAAGTATTCACTGGGGAGGTAAAGAGGAAATATTGCCAAAATAGCTACTCTGTGCCCAGATATTTGCAGTTATGGACATTTCCCTGGTCCATGAAGAAATAAGATCCATTTGGGTTGTTGGCAATGAGGTCTTCACGCTGTCCTCTGAAACATTGCCTTGAATTAGCCTTTTTCCCCCTAGACTCATAGTCTCTGCTAGTTTTCTTTTAATTGTTACTACATATTTTTTATTCTTCACTTTCTAGGTCTTTCTTTTCTGATGAATTTCAGAAAAAAATTCTGTTTTCTACGGCCTTACCCATGGCATCACCTACTTGGTCTTCTGTAAAAAAGCTCTCACGCCTTTTTAAAAAAATCATGTGTCATTTGAGGTTACGCAGGAGGTATGCCATAATAGCCAATTATTGGTTGTTTGTTTAGGAACAGAGGTAGATTATCAAAAATGAATGCCTTGTCATCTGATTTCTTAGTCAGGCTAGAAAACAGAGCCAGTGCACTGTTTAAGGGCTATAAATTAAAAAGGGGTGCAATCCCAGGGTAATCAGAACAAGGTAGAAGAAATGGGGCAGAGATGCCTTATCAGACAGAGTAGACACAGCTCTTTGCTTGGCTACCTAGATGATTCGAGGCAAGTTACTCACAAATATGTTCAGAGCAGAGCCAATGTGTTTGTTGGCACCGTTCCACCTTTTTGTCTCTCATAACTCAAACGTGGTCCGAGGGAAGCTCAATCCTGCATGTGCAGGCTGCACAGCTCCACCACCAAGAGGCAGAAATCAGCCCATGCTTGGGATCTTCAGCAAATCCAGCAGTGAAGGGAGTGGCCAGCAACTTCTGGGTTTACCTCAGAGAGACCAAGTACCTGAGGCAGCTGAGAGAAGTGAGCCAATTAAATGTGGCCCTTTAGTTTCTTTGTGGGCCCTGCCCAATCAGAAACCAGGAGATGTCCTGGGTGAGGAGGGAGAAGAGTACTTGCTGTGGCACAATGATGCAACAGAGCTGCTGAAAAGGTTTTAGGGGACAGGATTGGCTTTGTCTTCAGGACCATCTACAACAAGAGTCTATTATTATTATATTTTTAATGATCCAGTTGGTAAATATTTTAGGTTTTGTGGATTGTGTGTTGAGACAAAAATGAAGGCCTTTTATAGGTAAGTATACCACTATTTAAAATGTCACCGTTTTAAATGTAAGTCACATCCTTAGCTGGCAGGCTTTGAAAAGATAGGCAGCTGACCAAATTTGGCCAGAGGATTGTAAAAAGCTGATCCTTGTTTTAGGGAACTCTAACCAACTAGGGGTTCAATTTAGTAAGGTCTCTGATGGTCTCAGGCACCCAACAGAATTGCTTTTCTCTAGGACTTGTGCAGACAAGTCTTCCAGAGTAAAGGTCACTTGGGGTGGGCCTGACAGGCCTTTAGGCCATTTATTCGTTTCTTTTAGCTTCTTTTGCTGAAAGCGTGCATTAGTGTGTTGGGGTCCACTTACCCCTGGCCTTGGGAAAGCTGACCCTGCAAAACTTCCCAACTTCACATTCAGAGATGTCACATCATATTTTGAACTAGGCCACAGAGAAAATATTCACACTGTGGAAATCAGCAAATGCTATTGATAGAAGTCAGGGATTCTTGGGAGGACTAAGTCCTTGGAAACTTACCAGCACTCTACTGGGCACTGGTCTTATCATGTTAACTTTTTCTATAAAGAGCTTTCCACTTTGGGAGAAACAGAGAGATGCTAGGTGAGCCAGATTAACTGGTCTAGTGGTCTGGCCTTATGAAGAGAAGGGAAATCCCTGACACATTCACTTCCATGTGTCACAGGCACTCAAATTCAACATATAAAATGGGCTCTGACTCGTTCCACTCTCAATAAATAGCACTGGAGCATTCTTGATGCTGTGTGTGTGTGTGTGTGTTGTGTCTTCTCTCCTCTGCCTCCAAACCTCCTCCCCGCCTCCCATCAAGTGAACCCTCCTATCCTGCTATATACTTGCAGTGCTTCCTGCAATATACTGAGTTCTCTCCACCTGCATTACACTTTCAGCCATTCTTATCCTGGCTGTCATTAACTCCTGCCTGGCCCCTAATGGTTGTATCCCCTTCTAGTCCTTTTCCTGATGCATCTTTGCTCATATCACTTCCTGGCTTTAATTTTTTCAGCTATATCTACTGCTTCTAGAATAAACTCTAAACCCCTGACCATGTTTTACAGGACATTTCAATCAGCAGAGGCCTGCCTGCCCATCTCAACTTTTAACTTCTGGGCTTTCTACTGTATCATTCTGCATTTTGCTCACACTGGAACATTCCCTCTCAGAGGCTGTTCTTTCACTCCTCCCAAATCTTACCCCAGCCTTCTTATCTTAGCTTATCCAGTCTTGCCTTCTTTGAGACGGTTCCTTCACCATGTGCTCTGTAGCTAAGTAGGCTGCCTTACTTACCCCCTCACTGCCCAAAGCAGCATTTAGAGGAGTGTGAAATATGTCTTGTTTCACAACTTCCAGAACCTTCCAGTGAGCTTACAGTTCCCTCTCTGCTTACAGCCCAAGCCTGCTCTCTGGAGCCCAAAATGTATTGTAGGGTCAGAGAACTATCAGGTCTTTCCACCTTCCCACCACTGGTGTGATGATGGACACCTGCAGTGCTGCAAGCATACCTAGGTGGGCATGTGTAAGTGGGCATACCTGAGTTGGACACGGGCGTAAATGGGCGGCGTCATGAGGACGCCAGGACCAAGAGTACTGACCAATGCGAGCAGCAGCAAGGCCAACAAGGAGCAGCAGTAGCAAAGCAGCCGAGAGGGTGAGATGCGCCGGGGGCTGGGAGTCCTGCCAGCCTCTCGGCCCCCCGGCACCCCTGCCTGCCATGTACCTGGCCACCTCTAATAATAAAAGCATAAGAAGCCACCAAGGGCTCCAAGACTCCTTCCTTTACTCCCCGTCTGTTAAGAACCGTCCCGAACTTGCCCTGCCGCTACATGTGTACAGTTGACCCTTGAACAACACAAATTTGAATTGCATAAATCCACTTATCAGGGGCTTTCTTGTAAACCAACCATGTGGACTTATGATATTGTTAATACAGTACTGTGAGTGTATTTTCTCTTATGATTTTCCTAAAATATTTTCTTTTTTCTAACTGACTTTATTATAGAAATACACTATATAATACAACATACAAAATACATGGTAATTGACTATTTATATTAATGTCCTGTCAATAGCAAACTGTAAGTAGTTAAGTTTTGGAGGAATCAGAAGTTATGCATGAAATTTTTTATTATGTGGTTTGTTTGTGCCTCTAACCCCCATGTTGTTCAAGGGTCAAAAGTACCCCAAATCCTTCAAGGAGAATTACTGTAAGCCATCAGAAAATCTTTGGACTAATCTAGTGGATGCCAGAGTATAGTGCTTCATAGCAGCAGATTCAGTTCTAGTTTTAGGGGATCCCTGTCAATTAAAACGCTGTCATCAGACCACTGTAAATGAAGATGATAGAAATAATGTACAGCTTTTCCTTTCCAACATCTGATGATCCATCAGAAATGCTTCAATTCTTCTCCCAGCAGTCTCCATTAGGGTCTAAAACATGCATTTTATGGAAATTGGTAAGGATAGGGATGATGAGTTTCTATACAAGGAACAAATACATAATAAATTTCAGGGTATTACTGTTGAAATGACTGTTCTAAAAATGGTAGCCTTTGAGACTATGTCTATTTTAAAGGATCAAGTTGGGATTAAAATGAGAATGGCTCAGGTACAATCAGAGAGCAATTATGCCGAAGACAAATGCAGCATTCCTCCTGATGGTGGCCAGCAGAGTGGGGCTGGATTAAGGTAGTGCTTGCTAGACCAGGCTGCCCTCCTCCTTAGGGCCGCTCACCATCTGCCAGCTCACAGCACTCTCGCTAGTATTTAAACGATTTCCCATTGCGATCTCTTGAAATACAGCTTAATATATTCACATCTGGTGGTTTCCTGCTCCAGTTATGCTTCATTTTGGCCTTCATTAAAAAAAAAAAAAAAAAAAAGCTCTCTGTGATTGCTTTGTGTGGCTTTGGAAGAGTTTCTGGATTAGGGATTTGCGGCTCTGTTTGATTGCATTGTGATTGCATTTGCAAGTGACAGAACAGAGGAAATCTAAAGTCTGTTTTCACCACGCTTCTGTGGGTACCAACCCTGGCTGCAGATCAAAATCATCTGAGTGACTTTTTAGAAATATAGATTACCAAACAGGATCCCTAGGCAGGCAGTTGGGCACTAATTTTAAAAAGTTCCCCAAGTGATTCGAATATGCAGCTGGGATTGTTAACCATGGCTATGAGTGATTTTCAAAAGTCACATGAGAAATTGTTTATCGGGCATCCGGCATTGGAATCCCTTCTTCTGTGCTGGCTGTTCAAGTTTTCATTCTGAGCATCAAGAGTGTTGAAATACCTGCATTGACATCTGAACACCAAGAAAAATGACTCCTGTTGCGGCAGGAAGGCAGCACCAGAGCAAGTTCTAGGATGGTTCTTAGCAGATCGGGGTGGGGGGTGGGGGGTAAGGAAGGAGTCTTGGAGCCCTCGGTGGCTTCTTATGCTTTTATTACAGAGGTGGCATCAGGTACAAGGCAGGCACGGGTGCCGGGAGACCAGGAGGCTGGCAGGCCTCCCAGCCCCCGGCACATCTCAACCTCTCGGCTGCTTTGCTGCTGCTACTGCTGCTCTTGCTGCTCCCGGTGGTCCTGGCATCCTCATGACACTGCCCATATAAGCCCGTGTCAAACTCAGGTGCGCCCACTTGCGCATGCCCTCCTAGGCATGCTCGCAGCACCACAGGTGTCCATCATTATACCAGTGGCAGGAGGGTGGAAAGACCTGATAGTTCTCTGACCCTACAACTCCATAAATAGGTCATCAGAGGCATTTAGTGGAAAGCACTTGAATTGGGGCTCTATTCGCTTAACTGCTAAATGTAGGAACAAGTGGGGGACTTCTTATCCAGAGCCTAAGTCTCTGTGTGTGGGTGCACACTGCTCCCCTTTCCTCAGAGTGAAAGAATAGTCATTTTGGAGTCAGATCTGGTTGGTTTGTCATCTTGGCTTTATCACTTCCTTAGTTTTACCAACTACAACTTAGTTTCCACAACTATAAAATGGGCATAAAAATATTTTCCTTGCAGGGTTACAGTAATTTTTAAAGTTGAGAGTCATATCTGGTGTAGAAGAACTGGCAAGGAAATGATAGTTATTCTCTTGAGTATAATAATATCCCAGAATTTCTGTGAACACTTCAGGGCTGTGAATTCTCCCCAGGAGCTGTCTGCCACCAAGGTTTTGCCTCTGCTGGGCTCTGTTTCAAGTCACTGACTTTATTTCTGGTCTAGTTTTCCCTCTGGTATTTCCCCCAAGTATTTAAAGATGGAAACAAGAACAGTTTGGCCCTTCTGTCGGTCACTCCTTTTAGAATCTTCTCAAATTTAAAGCTAATGGTCAGACAATAAAGGGTCAAATCCACATACATTGTTTTTCCTCCCTCTATACAGAAAACCTCTAAGATTCCTGGACCAGCAGGTATGGCTCCCACCTGGATCTTAACAACTCCTTCCCTTCCTCAGCTGTAGGCCTCATCAGGGAAACCTTCACTGTCTTCCTCTTCCTGCTTTTATCCTTTTCTTTTCATTGCTCTACTGAAACTTGAGGGTTTTTTTGTAGCACAGAAACCTTTTGAAAAACCTTCTCTTTTGCAAAAATCTCTCATAGGAGAGGTCTTACAAACTTCTGCATCCAAGTGAATTCAGTGGACTGAGTATCTTCATAAGACATTCTCAGAATAAAACCCCCTCTGAGCAAGAGGGGCGGAGTCCCCATTGATGAACACATCCCCATCTTGCATGGATTTATATTATTGTAGGGTTAGAGAAATCAGGTCTTTCCACCCTCCCACTACTGTGATGATGGACACCTGTGGTGCTGCGAGCATTCCAGGCTGGGCATGCGCAAGTGGGCGCACCTGAGTTTGACATGGGCTTAAATGGGTGGCATCATGAGGATGCCAGGACCAACCAACAGGGCCAGCAGTACAGGCCAACGAGCAGCTGCAAGCTGCACAGCAGCTGAGCCCCCCTGCCTGCCATGTACCTGATGCCACCTCTGATGTAGAGATCAATAAAATGCATAAAAACCACCGAGGGCTCCAAGACTCTTTCCTTTGCCCCCCGTCTGCTAAAAACCATCCCGAACCTTGCTCCTGTGCCGCCTTTCCTGCTGCTACAATTATGAAACCACTTCTCTGGATCTTATTTTAAAAAGTTGCTACCTGGCAATATTCACTTACCCTATCACCCCAGACTTTATTAAGACAGGGTAGTTGTGATGATATTTCAGGACAGGGGGAAATTTAGCAAGATGAGAGTTTGCCAGGTGGGAAGGGAAGTGGGGGCTAGGTGTGCATCTGGGGTAAAAGATCTTCCCAGAGAGCTCTTCGGATAGGATGCTGAACATGTGGATGAAATGGACAGATAAAGAAAGAAATAGAAGTGAGCAGGGAAAGAATAACTGGGGACCTCAGTGGTTTACTCTGAGACTAAAAACAAAACTGTAAGTCATGTTAGAAAAGGGAAGTGCATTAAACCTGCGACTGGTTAGATAGTAGAGCAGAATGAGGTGGTTTAAGATGAAGAGCACCCGAACACCTGTGATGGTAGAGTACTTCTCTCTTCCTGACTACAAAAAAAAAAATGGATGTGACACACTGGAATGAATTTCTAAAAGAAGGGAAGGCATGTGGAGGGGGGGGGGGAGAGAGAGAGAGAGAGAGAGCAGGAAGGAAAGGAAAACAGAATGAGAATATTTTCTAGAAAAACAAAAGATAATAAAATTTAGAGGCAGAACAGAAAAATTTGCTCTCAGTGACTTGTATGCCAGGAGAGTGTATACGTAATATTTATCACACAGCAGCCCGGAAATCCATCTTCTCTGTAATACTGGAGGAGTGGCTGAGCCATCGCAGATATTTAGATGGATGATGGTCAGGCAAGGTGAGAACACTCTGACTTACAGGAAGCACAGTCCCAGTCTCCATTTTGACTTTCCTGGAACTTCCTGCGGCTGCCAACAACTACCCCAGGGACTGCTGGGAAGGTGATAGAAGGGAAAACATGGCTTGGATGTGGGTGAGAACCTTAATCATGAGATTAAGATACAGTGGTTTCCCTCAAGCCCTTTTCAGGATGCACTGCTACCCTAATGAGCACCAGATACGTGTCCCATTTTCAGTTTAACACACATGGGAAGGGGGATAAAATTTGCTATATGCAAGCTCTTACCAAAAAACAAATCATGTTTTTACCGGGACTTGTGAGAACTTTGCCTCCTGAGCTGTCAGGATTATAAACAGTTCTTTTCAATTGAACAGTGACTCAACTGAAGGGGTGAGGAGGGGTGAGAATCAAGCAAATAGTGTGAAAACCATGGACACTGAAAGATTTGTAATGTTGCAATGGTTGACAACTTGCTTAGTGTTAGTTTGCATCTTTTAATATCTTTAACGGTTGCATCAAAGTGTTTGACCGTGAAAATGTTTGCAAGTCAGTGACTGTAAGGCTTAGTAATGGTAGCCATGTGACTTCTTGAAACTTGAGAGCTCCATTCTGCTTTGATTTCTGATCTTGAACATTCTGATCTTGAATCCCTTTTGTACTTTGTTTATTTGCTTTTGACCTGCTACTTTGCATATCTGGTATTTTCAAGATATATTCATATGTGTTATTCTGGGGGCCTATCTCTACATTCACTTTGGTTTATCTGTGTGGTATGTAGGAGAATGACCCCCAAGGATGTATATATCCAAATCCCTAGAATCTGTGAGTGTGAGTGTTGTGTTCCATGGCAGAGGGGAATATTTTTGGTGGAATTAAGATTGTTAAACAGCTGAATGTAAAACAGAGATTTATGGGGTTCTGGTTGGCCCTTCTGTTAACACAAGGGTTTTAAAGCAAAAATGGAGGCAGAAGAAGAATGTGATATGAAATTATTCAATCTGCCCTTGCTGGCTTAGAAAGATGGAGGAAGGGGCTATGAACCAAGGGATATGGGAGGCTCCTAGCAACTGGAAAAGATAAGGAAACTAGAGCCTCCAAAAAGGAAAAGACTTTCTGACACATTGATTTTAGTCTACAGAGACCCATTCCCGAACTGTAAGATAGTAAGTCACATTGTTTAAGCCACTAAGTTTGTAGTGATTTGTTACAACCCTCATAGGAAATTAGTACAATTTGCATATCCACAGTGTTTGCTTGGTCAGGATGTGAGCCTGAAAATGAGCCCCTGCAGTGACAGAGGCGCAGGCTGGGGGCAAGCCAGACTCTCACAGCCTGGGGCACAGACCAGGTCTCCAAGGAGCACTGTCTGAGGACCTGAGCTGAGTCCCTGCGGAAGCTTCCTCATCTTTCCACACCATCCATTCACTCTGCTCAGCTGTCATGGGCTCACTTCCTGTTTTGATCCTTTATTTACCAGAAGTGTGCCTCTCTTTCTGAGAACAAGTCCACTTGACCATGTAGAGAGAAGCTGTTCAGGAAACACGTACCAAGGTTTCATTTTGAAAATCTTAATGTGAGCGCTGACGTTGGAAACCTCAAAGACCCCCAAGTTTAGTAATGGTTTTAGAGAACTGGTAAGTGCAAAATGTTCCAATAGTACACTTGCCTTTTCACAAACTGGTTTTTAAAATATCTAGTCTACTGTCACTTGAAAAGATGGAAGAGGAAACTATTTTGAATAAGTTTAGCCTCTCAGCCTAAAGTCTGCTGTTCAAATATATTTTTCCTCCTGGGATTCACGTTCCTCTGTAGCACCTCTATCTGGAGCTCCCCTGGGATTTATTGGAAATAGCAACTCTGCCTTGGGGCTTCTGAAGTGTCATGAATGGGCTGTTTCAGTTGTTTGTTCTGAGCTGTTAATTACATCAGCTAGAGATTATAAGACCTCCTAGGACCATATGAAAATGTGAAAAGAAGGATCTCATTTGTCCAGTGGAAATGGAACTGCCCAGTCCTCCTGCTGAGTCAGTTTTCTTTGGCTGGTCCTTGAAGATACCCCCAAGAGAAGTAGGATGTCCTTGCTTTCAGGTTATTAACAGATGTTACATGGATGTCAGTGAAAATCAAAATTTGAAATTAAGAGAGATATAAAATAGAAGCCCATAAAAATACTAGATCCTGGAGTGTATGTAGTAAGGATAGGAACTGTATTACACAAGCAATTTTACTAGTTACATGAAAAATGTAGGTCTCCCCCTCTTCCCTCCCTTCCTCCCTTTCCCCCTCCTTCCCACCACCACTACCCCCATTGTTTCTTCTCTCTGCTGAATCCAAAAGTTGTTTGAGGACAGATAATGTGGTTTATTTGCTTCCCCCAGGCTTTTCCTTGTAAGTACTCAGTGTATCTTTATTATCTTACTCTCAGCTCTGTCTTTTTAGAAGGTATTTTATGTTTTCTACTTTAGATGGGGGGGAGGAGTGACTGTTGCTTGTTTTATTTCACTTTATTTCCAGCTTAATAAGCTTGTATGTTTTTAATGTGTACAGAGTAATGATCAAACGCACCACGTATATGTTGTGAAAAACCACAATCAAGTCAACACCTCCATCACCGAGAGGTGACACTTCCATCACCTAGTTTCCTTTCTGACTACCCTGTATTTTACAAGTACTCCTGAAAGTACTGAAATAAGTCTTGACCCAGGTTTGTAGTCTGGGGACGCTTCATGGGTGGCTTGTTAGGATCTCAGGATTAGACCCGGGCTCGCAAGAAACGCTTGTGGGGTTCTTCCCCGGCCACCGAGAATGCCTAAGTGAAATGGAAAGCCTTTTTCTGCCATGCACTGTAAGTCATCGTAAAGAAGGAAACTCTGAACTTCAGGGAAAGTTCTGTTCCCTAGTGGAGGGCGTGCGTTTCTGACGGCTCTCTGCGAATGGCAGCAAACATCCGGGAGCCTTTGGTATTAGGCAGGATGTTAGCATGCCAGCTTCATGAAGGAAAGGAACAATGGCTGTTTAATTTGCTTTTTATAGTCAAGCCTATTTGGGAAGAATGAAGACAGGAGGATCTCAGAAGAACTTCCTTTCCCCGAGGGTTGGCTCATCTGCTCCCGGAGAGGGGAGTGTGAGGCCGGAAGCCCCGCCAGCCAGGCCTGCCGGCTCCCGAGCAGCCCGGGCCAGGATGCAGCCCCCGCAGTCACGCAGTCAGGCAGTCACGGAACCAAGACCCGCGCTGAGTGCCGCCCTGGGTGCCGTGCCTTGTCAGGGGCCCCTTCCGAGGGAAGACAACTGACTTCTGTCTGGGATTACAGAGCCCTGCGCTCCCTGAACATAACTCTCTCCTGTTTGTGGGGGGTTGCTGTGCAGTGAAAAACCAACTGAAGCTCAGCCCTGCAATCATCGACTTTTAACAGAAATTAATAAAGCTGTTTCAAAGTATTACACAGCTTTATGCCTTGACAGCAGAAAACGGGGAAGGCATTATGAACATCCCTGAATGCCTTTGGGTCCTTAGCTATCAATTTCTAAATAGAATGAATTGAATGTTCATTATACACCGACCATTTTATTCTGATGTTGCCAATTCTGTTTTGAAACTTGCAGCCGTCTGGTGCCTAGGCTCGTCTTTTGGAGTCACTCTGGAAATACCTTCTTTTTTTCTTCTTCTTCCTCCTCATTTCTACTGAAACTAATAAATTGCTTTGTTAGAGTCATATGTAAAGTAAGAATAAATAAGCTCTGGAAAGAACCTAAACTGTGTTTCCTATGAACTTAACTTAGCTGTTAGGTTCTTAAGTTGTTTCCAAATCTGTTTGTTTTAGTCTCACCTGAAAGTTCCTCCTGCCCTGCCATGTGACCAACAGAAAGGAAGACTTTTAACTCTTATCAGCGGTGAGCCAGAGGTCTTTCCTGAGTGGCTCTGACAGGGTTGGGGGTTTAAGGGGACTGAGCTTAGTTTCTAAACTTAGTGACGTTTGCCCAGACGAGTTCTGACTTGCTTTATGTGTGGTCTTTCTCTCCTGAAGCTGGGACTAAGTCAGTGGATATACCCTCCTCGGGCTCCTGTTTTCCTTTAGATGCAATGTACAAACACAGGTGAGTCCCAAAGGAAGATAATGATTCTTTCAGTAGATAAAGACCCTTTCAGTGCGTGCATGACATCACTTGGGAATTCGTTGAGTGACCACACTGCTGCTGATAAAAATGAGATAAGAGTGAAAATATTTGTCACAGGATTCTCATTCTCTTTCTTACTCATGTGTTCTGATGTGGTTGTGGGAGTAAAGAATACTGTTATGACTGCAATAGTCATCAGAAATGGAAAATTCTTAGGTTGTTTAGTTCACCCTTCACGACGCACACGGGTTATGGCTTTCCGTTCATGCTCCGGCTGACTGCACCCCCACGTGCCTAGTTCTCAGGCGAAACAAAGCAATGGCTGGAGAGCTCAGCACTGCAGAGATGTTTCACAGAAGATGCCAAGTGATGCTGTCCCTGTCTCACATGGTTATTTGCCTTCCAAGGATGAGCCCTGCCCAGTCAGATGTCGATTTTATTTTTTCTTTAGCCTTTTTGTACATTTATACACAGGACAGTTGGAACGTTTATGTGAAAATAAAACATATTTTGTACTAGTTTTATCTCTTTTATTCTGATGTTGATTTTTGTTCCAGCTCTCCATGGAACCTAGAGCAAGTCATATGAACATATTCTGGAACCTTTGTTTCCTTTCTTTACCAGCATTATCCAGTAGAAATAGGACATGACCTGCATATGTGATATTAAATGTTACTGAGTCACATTAAAAGAGTAAAAAGAAATGGGTGAAATGAGTTGAATATCTTATTGAACCCAATATATCTAAAATATTACCATTTCAATGTATGGTCAATGTAAATCATTAAGGAGGTTCTTTACGTCCTTCCTATTCACACCAAGTCTTTGGACTCTGTTGTGTATTTCTCACTTATAGTACATCTTATTTCAGTCTAGCCCCATTTTAATCATCCAATAGTCACAGTGGCTGGTGGACAGAATAGTTCTATATAATGTAAGGCATGTCTATTGGTTTTTGAAGAGTATTAGTAATATGTTGGAGCTAATGAATATCTGCTTTAAACAACTTGACAAATACAGTTAAGGATGGATACACAATGATCCCAAGAAAAATTATGAACAACTATTATCCCCTTCTTGGGCTCGAGGTTTGGATAAATGTCAAAAGTTCAATGGGTATTACAGATATCCATTGAGGCAGGGCCAGGAATAAGCCAGATATGGAAAGGTAGAGCCCCTAGAATGAGCAAAATCAGCATACTAGGGATGTGAAAAGTTATGAATCTGTCCTGAGTCACCAATCTACTTCCAGAGATATTTTGCCCATAAGTCTGAGTAACTCCTATCTATTAGTAAGTAGTTTAAAAAGATGTCAGGGTGATTGAGCTGGTATTTAGAGATTGAGGCATGTTAAAAAGATGTTGAAATGAAGAAAGGGTTTGTTATCATGACAAGTACAAACAGGAACGTGATGACTTGAACAAGAGTTGACAAATCTATCTTATCTTTCCAGTCTTGTCCAAGGCAGAGTGTGATTCCAGGCTGCTTGATAGCAGGCTCTGCAGCAGAGAGGCAGGCTCAGTGGGCAGCCTCTGAATGCACTGAAGTCCCCGTTGAGAGGCCCCACCCCGTACTCCATCATGTAAGGACCATAACTCTTGCCAAATACCTAACATGAACAGGACTCTTCAGTGAGTCTTCTGTAAAAGTCATGTATGTTTGCTAGGGCTCCCATAACAAAACACCATAGACTGGGTGATTTAAGCAACCCAGATTGTTTTTCTTATAGTTCTGGAGGCTGGAAGTCCAAGATCAGGATGCCAACAGACTTGGTTTCCTCTGAGGCCGCTCCCTTCGGCTTGCAGATGGCTGTCTTCTGTGTCACTTGCTCCTAATGTCTCTTCCTACCCTTAAGAGACCTAGTCATACTGGACTACGCCATTCTACCCTGAGGGCTTCATTTTAACTCCATTACCTTTTTATAGTCACTATTCCAAAGATGATTACTCTCTGAAGTACTGGGGAGGGGTGTGAGGTCTCAACACAGGAAGTTTAAAGTGACACAGTTCAACCTGTACTGCTGGTATTTTTACAGAGGAGGAAACTGAGACCCGTGAAAAACAGTGACTGACTTGGGGTCAGTAAACCAGTTGAGACAATCACCTGGATCTCAATTTAGTGTTCCCTACAGCACGGCCACTTGGTCTCTTGAGGCAGAAATGATGTATCTGACTAGTGCTATTCAGAGCTGGAAAGCTCAGGGTTTCTCATTGTTTGCATGATGACTTGATGTGTCATGGGGGATGGTGGGAAATGGGAGGTAATAGGATGATGCAGTGGGAACAGCTTGGAAATTAGAACCCAGAATCTGTGAATTTTGACTCTGGGATATATTAAATTGTTGCCATGGTCAAGGCCTGCCCTCACTAAACTGATATTGATGAAAATTTATTTACTAAGCATGTATCATCTCACCTTATGTTCACAACCAGCCTCTCAGTTAGATACCATTACTAAATCTAATTTATAGTTTTGAGAAAGAGACTCAGAAAGATTAAGTTACTTATCCAAGGTCACACAGTCAAAAGACCTAGAGCTAAGCTTAAATACAGGTCTGTGGTTTCCAAAATTTATATGGTTAACCATAGCCAGCCCTGGGAATGGAGTCCAGGGTTACAAAGCATTCTGCTTTACTAAGAGAGGAGAAGTCTGGATTTCACATTCCGTCTCCAGGGTTTTATAGTGTTTACAAATTCAAGTTTTCTTAAAAGTACTGAGCAGTCAGAGAAAACACATCACGTTTACACTGTATTGCTCACATCTGTGCATGAGAAGGTTGAATTAGATAAACAAGGGGGTTCTTGCCTGTTCTGATAGCTCATGATTCTCTGAAGCCATTTTGAACTTAAGTACATTTTGAACTTGAGGAATAGATTTTAGTGGGCGTGGCAGGACTCTATAATAGACTTTGAGCCTGAGTGACTGGATTTTAATCTTACTCTGTGTGGATTTGAATAGTAACCATGTAAGGGAGCAGTTTTCTTAACCTTTCTGACCCTCCTTTTCCCTGTCTGGAAATTAGGGATTGTACCTTGCACACTGATATGGAGACTGAGACAATGTTTGTTAGTGCCTGGTAGGCAGGGAGAACACAGCTAGTACAAAATACCGCTGGTAGTCTCTAGGGCATCGCCTAGAGGCAGTTTGGCCAGGGCCTCCACTCTGGTCACCTCCCCACACACCCAAGTTTCTGCCATTTAACTTTAGTTTTGGAATCTTCAATAGTTCCTTTTTTAAAAATGATGTTACTTTTTTTGGGGGTAGGGATGGATTAATAATACCATAGCAGGAATTAGTTGGCACTTATTCATTCAATGTCTTTCTCAAACTCAAATGTGCACAAAGAATACCTAGGGAATTTGTTTATATAATGGCTTAAGAAGTCATGCGGAGGGCCTCCCTGGTGGCACAGTGGGTTAAGCAATGCACTATGAAGCAAACCGCAGCCCCTGTAACACGAGTTCGATCCCTGCTGCCGGCCAGAGAGGGGACCCACATGGTGCAGCAGACCTCTCCTGCTGTGCCCACTGCTCCCCTCAGCAGTGTACTTCCGTTGATCTGCCTGTTCTGCTCCCCACTCTCTGTGGTGAATCCTCTCACCACCCCCCATACTTCTGGCCTGTACCCCAGTGCTTGTATGCATAAATAAATAAATCTTTAAAAAAAAAAAAGTCATACGGAGAGCACAATTTAGTGATAGTGGAGCCCAGAAATATGCATTTCACAGCTATCTGTTGATGCTGCTGCAGGGGTTCTGGGAGCACAGCTGGTCACAGGTCACACCCTGCCTGGAAGGATCTCCACAGCTGCCCTGACAGCCCTTCATCCCCCACCCTCCCACATAGTCTAGCAACCACTCAGCATGGGCCTGGGAGTCAGTCAGGCGGGAAAGGAAGATGAGGACCTGTCTTAATTAGGTGGGCTGCAGTTGAGCTCCTTATGGTAGAACCACCCAGTTTATTCTTAATTACATTAAGTAATAAAATAGGGTCCTTTTGGTGCCCTGAAATAAACAATAATTGGGAAGGTGGGAATGCGGTATATGCTTACCTCCAGGCCCCTATTTAACTATCTGTATAAAAAGGCCAGGGCACAAAAACTACTCTGAATGGCTTCCTTCCTACCAGAGACCCCAGCACATGTGGGGGCGGGGAGGGGTGGGTTTTGCCGGAATGAAGTCACAAGTACCCTTGTGGGTACAACAGACCCAGGCTGCCATCAGTCATTCCGGGGCTTCCCAACCACACACCTTAGAGTGTGGGGGTGGTGAGTGTGTGTGTGTGTGTGTGTGGTTGTATGTAGGTGTCTCCTTTCCCTCATCGGGTGAGGTCACTCAGAGATAAAAAGAGGAAAAAGGAGGTGGTCTAAGCAGAGGCCTGGACCTGGGGCCCAGCACCTGCTTGTCCTGCAGTATGCCCAACGCCTGCTTGCCCCGCTGGTCCCAAAGGGGATCTGGGCTGTGGCTTTTGCTGCCCAAGTTTTTTCCCCCAGCAAAATCTGGAAGAGACTCTGGGAGTGTCCGAACAAACCACATGGCTTCTCTGGAGGCTGAGCTGAGGCGTGTGGGTGGAAATTGCTTCAGGTCTCTTTGCTTTCTTTGTGTGAATAGCTCACTGCACATACCACAAGTTTTTTTCAGAGGTTGGACACATTTGCATCTTTCTTCCCGAAGTCAGAGGAAGTTATGTGTTAAAAGAATGGGGCTGGGCCTTAGGATAGGAAGAGGAACCTCTTCTTGGCAGCTTTCCCTGTGGTCAGAAACCCCAAAAACCTTCAAGCTCTTAACCCTAGAGGGTTTATCTCCATGGTGTACCTTCTTGGAGTTCATTATGTATCTCAGAGGGCTCTGGCTCTCTGTCCCATACATCTGAACTGTAAGCTACTCCACACAGTCTGTCCAACAATTCAGCACCAGCCCCCGGGGGATACCAGCAACTCAATGGCCAGCTGCTCTTAATACTGAGAACTCAGGGAGAGTCCGCCCAGCAGCACACTGGGTGTTGACATAAAGTCCTGGCCTTGTCACTGTGAGGGAGAAAGAGACAAAGCCTTCCACGGCCCTTGTGTGTTTGCCTGGGGATCGTCACTGAGTTAGTTCATCTCTGATGCCCTAATTGGTTATGCACTTTTTTCTCCCTGTCATAAATCCAGTGAAATGCTATATATATTTAAGAGTGAGCCAAACCTCAAATTACACTGTCTGTGGAACTGAACTTCTGCAAAGAAAGAAATTTAATTATTGACATGAAACAACAGGACACTGGAGGGCATGGCACAGAGAAACTGTAGGCCAAGTGGAAAGAAACAGATCTGAAGAGATTGTTACCTGTGCTCAGAAGCCTCAAGCATACATGTGAACCATTTCTGGTCAAATTGGAGAATAAGTCTGTGTGTGTGAGGAAGTTGGTGACCCTGGGCCAACTGAAGTCTCTGCCTGCGCTGTGGGCACCTTCCACTTGGCTTCCTACGGGAAGTCCTTGTGTCAAGCACCTCCCTTGTCTGGAGTTTGGGGTTACTCAGAATTTGGGGATGGGGGTCCCATCATGGGCCATACAGCTTTCTACCATCCCCAATCTCCTCTATCACTCTCTTCCCTAATCTCAGCCTAAACTGATCTCCAGTTGTTCTAAATTCTCTCCTCACTACAGGACCTCAACTTCCTAGTTTTCTGTCCCCCAAATTGTTTTCACAACCCAACAAAATGTTTGGCAAAATAAAGACTTTCCTCTTGTTCCGGTGCACTGGGGGAGAAAGAGAGCAGAAATGAGTCCCTGCTACATCTCTACCTACATATCCGAGAGTTTTCTCTGGCCACTGAAACAGTCTGTGCCTCATTCCAGTGACAGTGGAGTGAATCCAGCCCCTCGCCCATATCTTGAGGCTCTCTTTGGGATTGCAGAGAGGTGCCCTTAACCCACTGTTTAGTTGACCATTTTGCCCCCACCAGTCTATGCTGTGGCAGCTCCTTCCAGCCAACCAGTTCTGCAGAAAGATGATTATGGGTGGGGCCGTTTCACCCCTCTTCCAAAGAAGGGTTAACATAAGACTCTTGTGTTTAAATTTTTTAGAGCTCCAAGGGAGTTATAAGGCATAAAAGGAAAGCAAAATCAGTAAGAGGGATTATGGACTGAAAGTTTGTGTTCCATCCCTCCTCAACTCATATGCTAAAGTTCTAGCCCCCCAGGCAGCTGTATTTGAAGACTGGGCCTCTAAGGAAATTAGTCAGGGTCCTTGAGCCAATAGAATTAGTGTCTTCATCTGAAGCATGAGAAGGACCTCGTGTGCACACGAGAGGTGGCCTCTGCAACCCGCAGGGAGTGCTCTCACCAGCGCCAGCCCTGCTGGCTGCCACCTTGATCTTGGGCTTTCAGCCTTCAGAACTGTAAGAAATGCATTTCTGTGGCTGAAGCCAGGTAGCCTGGGGCATTCTGTTACAGCGGCCTTTGCTCACTGGGTCAGGAAGTACTCCCTGCTCTGGGGGGGGGGGGGGCCTTCCTGGGGGCCAGCCTANCCAGGTAGCCTGGGGCATTCTGTTACAGCGGCCTTTGCTCACTGGGTCAGGAAGTACTCCCTGCTCTGGGGGGGGGGGGGGCCTTCCTGGAGGCCAGCCTACACCCATCACTCACCATCTCACGTGGTCTCTCCTGCCTTCTCCTTGACCACTCAGAGGTGATCTTTGTGCCCAGACTCTCAATCTCTTACTCCCCCCATTTCCTCGCCCCAGGCAGAGGGAGTAAAATGCTGTCACACCATAAATATTGTGTGCAGAGAATAGCTCCGCAGAAGCAACTGCAACTGGATGACTCCACTGGCTTTTCTAAGAACCTGTCTTTTGGGGGGGAAAGGAGTGTTTCCCCATCAGCTTCTATCCTGGAATGCAGAAAGGAACACAGCTGTTTCCCCCTTAGTATTAAAAAAAATCTTTAGTCATAGACAAAATTGAAAAATGGTGCAATGAATGCCTGCATGTTCATTCCCTAGACTAGACCACCATGAACGTTTACAAAGACTGTCATATACACATCCACATAGGTGTGAGTGTGTGTGTTTGGATGGATCACTTAAAATAAGTTGCTGCTTCCTGAACTTCACCCCTTCAACTTGCCCCAAGAACAAGGGCTTTTAACACATCACCACCCCATCAACACTGAAGAAATTGAACAATATTTCCAGGATACAATGGCACTGAGAACAGTAACTTTATTGTTGTTTCTGCTATTCCTCCGTCACGCTTGAGGTCACAAAGTCTCTGTGTTGTCAGTTCTTGGGAAAGTCACTTGGTGTCCCATCCAAATTGGGAAATAAGTTGGTGAGAGTTAAATGTCAGATTAACTTATGATCATAGCAGAGATAGGCAAAGTTATCTAAAAGGTATAAAAGCTGCCAGATCTTCACCCTATGACTATGGCCCCATTAAATGTATGACCATCTCTCAAGAAAAACCATTGTCAGAAGGGAAGCAAAGATGAAGCACAGAGACAGGGTGTCAGCATCCATCATGCCGGTGAAGAAGCCTGCTCTCCAGGGTGGGACCAGGACCAGTATTTTAACATTCCATCTAATAAAACAAGGGAAACCTGGAATGTCTGTAAGTGTCAGGAGACTGAATGGGGCTCAGTGTTTTTGCCACTGGCCTCGAGGAAGGGTCCAGGTAGGAGAGCACAGAATGGATATTCCAACCTGCCAGAGACTTCTCCCGGCTGCCAGTTCTGTTTCTGCCCCACATGCTTGGTCATGCAGAGGCAGGAAGGTGAGTACTTGGGGACAGGGGGTGGTGCTACTGCCCCCTGCAGCATCCAAATACAAATACTCTAGACGGGGCCCTCAAGAGTCTGAGAAACAGTGGCAACAGCCACTCAAAGTGGGAAGCGGTCGGGTTAGATAGCCACGGGACTTTTTAATACAAGATTTGGCAGTTTCCCTGGCAGATTTTGAAGTAGCTGTAGGGTAAATGAAAATGATCAGGCTTTTCTGCCCTCCTGCCATGAGTGTCAGTGATGGACACCTGCAGTCCTGCACACATGCCTGATGGTGGGCACCTCAAGTAGGGTGTGGGCATGCGCAGGTGGGCAGCCCTGGCCTGAGACACGGGGTGTATAAGGGAGGCATCATGAGGACACCAGCAGAGAGCAGAGAAGATAAGAGAGCAGAAGAAGGAGCAGGAGCAGGAGCAGGAGCAGGAGCAGGAGCAGAAGGAGAGCAGAGGCAGAAGCAGCAGCAGCGGAGAGCCCAGAGAGAGTGAGATTTGCTGGCGGCTAGGAGGCCTGCCAACCTCCTGGACCCCTGCCTGCCATGTACCTGGTCACCTCTCATGATGTAAAGGGTAATGAAAGCCTGAAAAAGCCACCGAGGGCTCCAGGACTCCTCCTTGACCCAAATGCCCAAATCATAGAGAACCTACTCCGTGCCTTGCTGGCACTACACAGCTTTTGTGGGGACACTGGCTAGGAGGCCAGGCAGAGCAGAAAGGGGAGAGGCTCTGCTCTAAGCACAGATTTGTGGTCATTGGGTAGTAGTAGCTGCCCATGCCATAGGCCATCCCAGAGTCATAGACCTGCTGACCACGATTCACTCCCTTTTGATTGTGCTTAACAAGGACTCCCTTGCACCCACCTCCTTTCAGGAAGAAGGTTGCCTCCAATATCCCTGGTTCTCCTTCACACAGGAGAAGCGAGGTACCCAGCCAGAGGACACTGTCAACTGTCAAGCTGTGTGGTGGCATTGAGCTAGCAGCCCAGGAGGGCTGGGAGGAGGAGCTGAGAGTTCTGGTCATTGTTCATCTGACCTTCTGAAATAAGCTAATGTATTCTGTTGCCTGCAGGGGGTACTGCCAGGGTTTATGGATTCCCATGGAATATCGGGGGCCCAGAGCTACCCACTGTTTAATCTTCCAAAATCAACATTCAAATCAACACTCTAATCATCAGAACTGAATCGTCAACATGTTTAGGAGTTTGCTCATTTGGTCATTAGTCTTTAACCCCTAAAGGATCCTCAAAGCCCAGACTCCAGTGAAAAAGGTGTGGAAGTGTAGCACAGGAAGATTTTTCTAGGATATTTGCTTCAAAGCATTGTCAGAATACGGATTATGTATTTCCAGAGGGGGAAATAAAGTGGCAGAAGGGAATACTATGAAGCTATTTATTCGCTAGAGTCTTTTCTGATCTTGATGGTTGCACTAGACCAGACTTGATCTGTTTGTTTCCGGAAATGGAGACATGTGCCTGTGTGTGTGGAATTTCTATTAAACACAGAATTTGACCCCATAAGTACTAGTTAAACTCATAAGTACTGCCCTTGTAAGAGTGGGGCCCTCTCAGTAATGAGAAAGGTGAGCTGGCTTTCAGAGCCTGATGCCTCAACTATGGGGTTCTCTATAATTCCCTTCAGTCAGATTCCAAACTGAAAAAGCAACTGTTTGTTTCCTAGGGTTGTTGTAACGAAGTGCTAGAAACTGGGTGGTTTAACCATAATAGAAACGTGTCATCTCACAGTTCTTGGAGTCAGAAATTGGAATCAAGATACCTGCAGGGCCATGGCCCCTCTGACACCTGTTGGGGAAGCCGTAAGTAACCTCCTCTAGCCTTTGCTGTGTGCTGGCACTCCTTGGTTTGTGGAGGCATCATTTCTACCGCTATTTCTGTTGTCACATGACTGGATTCTCACTGTGTGTCTCATTATCTTTTCTCTTTTTATAAGGGTGTGTAGGGTTAGAGAAATCAGGTCTTTCCACCCTCCCACCACTGTGATGATGGACACATGCGGTGCTGCGAGCATTCCAGGATGGGCATGCGCAAGTGGGCACACCTGAGTTGGACATGGGCTTATATGGGCGGTGTCATGAGAATGCCAGAACCGACAGGACCGATAGTACCTACCAACCAGCAGAAAGAACAGCGGTGAAAGCAGCAGCACAGCAGCCGAAAGGGTGAGATGTGCCAGGGGCTGGGAGGCCTGCCAGCCTCCCGGCCCCCCAGCACCCATGTCTGCCACGTACCTGGCCACCTCTACTAATAAAAGCATAAAAAGCCACCGAGGGCTCCAAGACTCCCTTTCCTTGACCCGTCTGCATTGAACCATCCTGAACCTTGCTCCTGTTCTGCCCTCCCTGCTGCTACAGGGTGTCAGTTATATTGGACTAGAGCCCGCAATAACAAATTCATCTTAACCTAATTACCTCTGCAAAGACCCTGCATCCAAATCAAGTCATACTGAAACAGGGGGGCAGGGGAAGGAGGCCACTCTGACTGAGACAGAGGTCAGAGGCCCCCCCAAACCCCCTAAAGGCCAAAAGGCCACAAACCAGAGTCGGGGCAACAGGGGCTATAGCAATAAGGGCTATAGCCTATCAGAGGACAGTGCCCAGTCAGGTCACTGACTATGGGTTCTTACCCGCGCGCACAATTGCAAGGGACCTCAGGCTACAGGAACAACAGTCATGGGGTTTATTTACAAACAGGGGGAAATGAGAGCGCTTATGTATCCACAAGAGGCTGGCTGCTTCATCCAGACAGCGTCAGCGATGGCAGTCACCAGTCAGCAGTTCTATGCCACCAACAAAGAGCTCTTTGAGACACCAGGCCCAGGGCCTTTGGTGCTTCTTCCGGTCAGTGTCACAGCCAGGACTGAGTCCCAGTCTCTATCTCTCCTCGGAGGGCGGCGGCTGGAGGCTTCCCTCCTTTCTTCGAAGGCTGGAACCGTCTTCTCCTCGTCCTCTGCTGCCGCCGCTGCTGCTGTAGGTCCTGTTGGTTCTCGGTTCTGTCGGTCGGTTGGTCTGTCTTCTGCAGGAGCTCTTCTTCCTCTGCTGCTGCTGCTTCTCCGTCTGCTCCTCCAGGACGCTCCGAATCCCCGTCAACTCTTTCTCCAAAATGTCTCCCAACGAACTCCTCAAATGTCTCCCAACGAATGAATCCCTGTCTCGCTTCGACCCGGCCTTATATTCACTTCTTCAGGTGCCCCCCCCACCCCCACAGTCTGATTGGTCCCTTGTCTGCACCTGAGGTTTCTGAGGCAGGACTGCCACACTAATTTGCAGGGGAGCCAGAGACCACTCCTCCTGCCGGCTGCCGCCCGGTAACAATATTTATAAGCTTGAGGGGTTGAAACTTCAGCTTATCTTTTTGAGGGATTCATATTCACAACAGCCATCAACAGCTTTAGATTATGATGTTGCGTCCCATGGAGACTTCCTTCTGAGAAAGTGTGTTTTGGACATACGTATTTCTAGTATTCCATTTCCTGGCTTAGTGATTTCTGATTGCGAAAACAATAAATTAGAGAATTGTTTGACTTTCCACGTAGTAGACTAGAGGACAGCAATGCACCCATTACTTGTGGACCAGGGTTTTCCATTTCCAGATAAAACCATTTTTCAGTGTAAGCTAAAAAATTCACTTTCTGATTTGATTCATCTGTCTCATGATCCATCTCTGCTGACAAGAAGTTGCCATCTTTTACCCACCTGAGGCTAAGGAACAGATTTCCTGCTAATTTACCAAGATGATGACCATCAATGTCAGGAGTCCAGGCAGCTGGGCCACCCAGGTATTCTCCAGGCCAACAGTACAGCTCCACAATTTCACACAGTCGGATGTGAGCAGCATTATTTGTCTAATTTTGGATCTCTAATTTATGGGATTCTGTTCTACAAATGGAATAAAGATTCCAAAGAGAACCTGGCCCCTTTAGTAAAACAAACAAAACTCCCAACCACAGACAATAAAAGGAATTAATTAAAATCAAGGATGTTTAAATCTTGACTCAAATTCAAACTTAGAAAAAAAAGAGAATTTTTAAGAAAGTTGATAAGATTGTTGGTATAATGGATAAGCCCAGCACATCAGTCAAAAGAATGCTGCTCATGGCTTAAATCTCTGAAGTAATGAGATAAAATTTCAACAGATTCATTCTAGAGGAACTTAGAGTTTTCCTCTTAAAATTTAAAGCACTTAACTATTGAGGAAATGCAATATGTATTGATAGCTTTTATGATAAGCAGTGAATCTGGCATCTTCTATAGGAATACAGGAAGAGAAACCTCACCCTGGTGAACTGAGGCAGAAGAAATTGTGCTGTGCATGATGTCTGAACCAAAGTGAGGGTTGGACAATTCATAATACAGGCTGGATGTAGGAACTGATTGGCGGTAGGGGGAAGTTATTTAATTAACTGGGGCCAGAAAGCAGGTAGATTCACCTGAAGGATAGCCCTGTAGTGCAGTCGGAAGGAAAGGCAGCCTGGCTGAGCGGGAGCAAATCTCTTAGGACAGCATGTTTCAAACTCTAGAGTACAGTGGGGTCACCAGGACAATTTTTTAAAACACAGATTCCAGTTCAGTAGATTTGCTGTGGGGTCCATATATTTGTACTTCTATCCAAGTGAGGCAAATGCTGCTGGTCTGTGGGCCTTATTTTGAGTAGCATTATACTAGAAAATGCTTAAAAGCTGAGAGTTGCTACTGGAGCTAATTTTCTATGGAAATAGCAAGTCTTCAAAGAAGATAAGCTTGGGAGAGAGGAGTTAGGTCAGGTATCAGTGAGAATGATACTCTTGCTAATAACAGACACTTGCGAGTCCAGTGTGAATCACACCTTGTAAGTGTGAAGTTGCCAAGGGTTTCCAGGTGTTCCCAGCAGGAAAATTGCAGATATGCTAGGGGTTTTACATCACTCTCTCCTTTCAAAAAAATGTGTGGGTTACTTTGGTTGTAAGTTGTCAGGATTTATCAGAGAGAATAATTTTATCATTCCCTAGTTCGGCATTTCCAAGTCAGTTAGGCATGATTAGCATTCCTGATGAGTGATGTAAGTGCCTTTAATGGCATTCAACTATGGGTCAGATGAGACCACCATTCTCCACCTCTGCAAGCAGGTAGCACCATACTTGTAGACTCGCAGAATGTTTCACTCTCCCAGTAGTATATTACTTGAACGTTTTGGAGAAAAAGGATTTTTAATATTAAAACAAACAGGCATATATTAATATGTTAATATTAAAATAAACATGCAGTCTTTCTACAAATTTGAAATAAAAAATTGCAAGATATTTTGAGTTTGCAAGGGAGTATTTTTAGGCTACAGCTCCAGACTTCTAAGGTGACTGTGTTTCTTTACTCTTTTTTTGCCCTTAGTAGGACTTGGATGAACATACTTGAGAGGCATTGTGCAAGGGCGTTGGCAGTTGTGTGGGTCTGTCAGTTTCCTTGCAATTCTGAGGCTCCTCCTTTGAGAACTAGTACAGAAGTTGCCATGATTTCGTGTTTTGTGCCCTGAAATTTGGTCTTAAGGGGAGGGGGAAGGAGGAGGGTTGAGGGCAGACGGGAGCATGGGGGACTGAGGTGATGGTGCACTGGTAATATGGTGATGAGGAATACATGGGGATTACAATTGATGTCAAATATATATAAATTAAGGGGGAAAATAGAATTAAAAAAAAAAGAAGGAAACTTAAAAAAATCAATAACTCAAAGAATACCTAATTAAATTAACACTGTTGCCAGGCCCCACCTGATTCAATTTCCCATTTCTGATATCTAGACTTCTGTATTATATTTGTACTATTAAGATGTTAAAATATTTAAAAAAAAATTTTGGTCTTAAGGGTAGGGTCTTTGAATCACTGAATGTCTGTTGGGTTGACATCTCTTTCCCTAACTATTGACTCTCTGGTGATCATTCTACCATCTTCATTCCACTCTTTATGTCCCAGAGGAGTTTGGGTTCTCAAGAGCATTTTTCATTTTTTAACACTCCTTGGAGGAGCCATGCCTATTCCAAAGAGAACTTAGAGACACCTGAGGCGCTACTGGGCTAGCCTGGGGAGGCAATCACAGGTTTTCATGATGTCTGAATAGTAGGAGATCCCAGAGGTGATGAGAGTTGCATTTTCTTTATGGATGAGATAGCTAAGCTCCAGCAAAGAGAGAGAACAGGGATAGATTACCCTAAAATCTCTTCTTTGATCATTTCAACTCCTTGCCTGCCATGTCTATTTATGACTCTAACCAGTGTTGTAAAGGGCAGGCATCAGTTCTGGACTCCCCACCCACTGAAGCTAGCTGATGATTGACTTCACCATGTCTCTCCCACCTGCTAGTTACTAGTGGAGTGATTGGTCACGTGCTTGGAGTGCCCCAAGACTCAGTGGCCAGAGGTCATTTCCAGTAAAAGCATTTTCTAAATTTAACCTAAATGGAACTTAGGTTATTTTGAGTGACAGTCCTCTGATCAAAGAAACTGTAGTCATAAACTATATATGTGTGATCTTTCTTCTCACCATGAAACTACTAGCCTTCAGACTCTTGTTTTTTGCTGTACTCTGGAGGACGAGCATGAACATGGGGACATGGAGATACTATGAGAGAGGGAAGGCCAGGGTAGGGAGAAACAGAGAACGAGCCCAACCCTACCCCTTCTTCTCTTATGTGTGAGTGTGCAGCATCTGGCCCTGCTACTTGAATTTCCTAGAAATTCCTACTTATTCTTTCAGCCCGAGCACAAATGTTACATCCTCGGTAAAGTCCTCTTCTTCTATAGAGCTTGGGTTGCTTCCCTTGGTTTCCCTAAATATTCACATTCTCATTGTAGCAATGATATTAGGGTATTACAGTTGTTTGCTCATTTCTTTGAGGTGTGTCTCCTCATGAAAGTATACATTTTTTGAGGTTAGAGGACATACCTTTCATTGCTATGTCCTGTTTGATTAGCATAGGCCTGGTACACAGTAAGCACTTAATAAAGATGCTGGATATTAATACACAAATTACTCCTGGGTGAATTTGAATGAGAGGGAGATAAAGAAGGCAACTCAGGCAAGTAAAATGGCAGAAGGAAAAGTCTAGAAGTAGGTGCAGCATGTACCAGGGAGACCAAGGTAATTAGACAGGTGGGAGGAGAGGGCGTGTTTCTAGAGATACTGGTGGTCAGGTGGATTTTGTTGGTGAGATGGTTGCAGATTATGGAGTGCCTTGAGAAACAAAGAGCAGTGGATGTGATGAGGCAACAATGATAGTTCAGAAACAGGAAAGTCATATTCCAATGGGGGTCTTAGCACTCCAGGTAAAATCAAGTGTCTGAGTCTTTTGAAACTAGATTCGCATGATACATTTCTTACTTTCCTAAATTCTGATGGGTAGGGTAGATTGTATTTTCCAAAAGTTATCTGTCTGTATGTCTATCTTTCTCTATCTCTCCCTCCCCCATATATATCTTATATATATTCATCCACCACACATCCTTTTTATAATATGATATTTATATTCTTCCCACTAAATGGTGGGTTTATATTGTCTCTCCTTGAGCCTGGATCGATTTGGGCAGGCCCTTGTGGTGACAACCTTGTCTGCTATAATGGAAGTGATGCTATGTGATACAGACCATAAAAATGTCCTGTCAATCTACCCTGTTCTCTTGGCATGCTCACTCTTGGGACCTAGCTACCCAGCCAAGCAACCTGTGAAAAATCCCATTTGCAGAGAAACTAAAGCTCCTAGACTTGTCCCTGATGGAGCTTGGAAACAATAGGACTAACTTGTTAGACATGTGAGGGAGTCATTTCAGAAGAGGTCCTTCAACTCCCAGTTGAGCCACCCTAGTTGATAGCAGACATTAACCTTCGCTGTAAGGTTCTTAGACAATAAACTTGTGAGGTAAATTAATGGTTGTTGTTTTTAGCCAGTAGGTTCTGGATGGCTTGCTCACAGACATACATAAGTAGAACAATAGGAGCTGATCAGTAATTCTATGAAGTACCACGTACATTGTTAGTCACAGGTGAGTCAGGCAGGACACAGTCATTCTGTGACCCCTTTATTCCACTGCCAATAATTTATGGATGGAAATATAGCAGAGGATATACCAGCCACACAGAGTGGAGGCCACTGAGGCAAAAAGAAGGAGAAAGTATATTCTTTATTCTTAAAAGGGTGAATATCTCTTGTACAGCATTTGAAGACCAGCTTCTCCCAAGACTGAATTAAGTAAGAAAAGGAAGTCTGCTTGGATTCACTTGAAATAAAGTGGTGGGGATGAAATCTGTGTAAAAACAAGGCTTGAGAAATGAAAATAGTGGAGTGAAAGATCAATCTTGAGTAGAGGCTGTTTTGCAATGTGGAAAACATTTTGTAATCTGAAGGAAACAATAGTGATCATAACTGGATGTCAACATTGACAATGGGGGAGGCATATGAGTGAGATGAGCCCATCGATGGGGGTGCCAGAGGGTGGGGAGCCAAAAGTTTTTCTCAGAGAAAAACATCCTCGGGCCCAAGTTTCAATGGCTACACATTCATTCAGAGACACCTGCATGGGTCTGGTGTCTGGCTGGGTGTTGAGAACGTGGAGACACCTACTCCCACAAGCACAGCTTACATGATGTGACAGCGCGAGTAGGAGCGCTCACTAACGGCCCCATTCCCTCAAGCCTAAGGCCTTAAAGCTTTAAGTGACCTGGGTTCTAATTCTAGTTTGTAAAGCACAGCCTTGGATGTGTGCATGCCTCTGACCTGCACTCATTCTAGCTCCCTGCTGGTGAAAGTGCAGGCAGAATAGAAGCTATTGGGAGGCTGCTGACTTTCATTGTACAGTGAGACCCCTGGGGTATGGAGGGTGTCTTATCTACACCATGGGTGCTTAAAAACAGGGTGTTGATTAAATGGATACTTGCACATTTATGGAAGAACCAGCACCCTATGGTACAGGAAAGCATGCAGGAAATACTGAAGGTGCCCAAGTCGGGAGGGCAATGGGCTGGTCTGGGATACCAGGGTTGAGGACGCTGAGAGGTCAAGTCTCAGGAAGTATATATCCTGCTTAGGTTCTTCTAAATCAAGTGCTAAAAGGCAGGAAGTCCTACTGGTCTTTTCCCTGGCCTTGCATTGAGGGAGGGGTCAGCAAGTAGGGCCTCTTATTTGGAAATAGGGTCTTTGAAAATGTAATTAAGATTTACGTTAAGATGAAGTCCCTGAAGCAGAATGACCTAGGTGTAGAGGAGAGAATAAAGGCAACTTGTGCAGAAACAAAAACCTTGTAAATATTGAAGCAGACATTGGAGTTATTCCTGAACATGCCGCAAAATTCCTGGGCCACAGAAGCTGGAAGAGGCCAAGAAGGATCCTCCTCTAGAGAGCTGCTGCTCAGTGGATACCTAGATTTCAGACTTTTAGCTCCCAGACTGTGAGAGACTAGCTATTTTTTGTGTGTGTTGGGGGTGGGGGGTACAACACCTGGTTGGAGAACTTCGTTATGGAAGCCATAGGGACAATGGCTCCCAGTAGCTGGAATCTGGGAAGCTGAGGTGGGATGAAGCCAGGATCTGTGGGTGGGATAGAAAAGGAAGGATGGAGGGGGATCCAGGAAGTAGGACTCTCAGGAACCCATGTGTGGCTTCTCTGGCATAGCCAACAGCGAGCCAGGGGAAACAGCACAGCAATGTGTGAGGCCTTTCCTAGCTGGTGTTAAGTTGAACCCATTTCCCTTCTAGTCAGTACAGAGCCTAGCAGTGTGGGGGTAGAGGACAAAGAACTAATGCTTAGAAATGAATGAAATCATCTCTGTCTGCTTCCACTCCCTCTGTCTGATCCATCCTCATTCAGCAGATGACAGCAGTCAAAAGCAGTCGCCTGCTATTTCACCTTGCTGGGACTGCTTCACCCTAGGGGAATGGACCCCAGCTTAAGGGGACCTCTGGGCGGCTCCTTTCAGTGCAGGCATGTGTGTGGCAGGCACAGCTCTTTCAGTGCATTTACTGGGAGGGTGATTTAGTGTTGCAGGAGTGCATCATAGGGTGCCTGGGGTTTGGGTTGGTTTAATGTTAAATATTCCTGGCAAATCATCTTAGAGCATAAGAAATAGCTTTAGTCTTTCGTGGGCAGCAGATAAATCACATGACAAGCAGCTCAGGCTACTAAGTGTCCTCAGGCTGGGGGCGGAGGTGTCAGTGTGTATCGTGTAACCTGCCAATATGGGCTTTTCTTGCTTGTACACCAAGGGTGTTTCTGATTTTAGAAAATGCCTGTCTTGCTTTTTGTCCTCCCACTTCAACCCCTCGCCTCAATCACTTCATTACTCATATTCTTGTAAAGATTCTTTGCTTTTTTGTTTATCTGAAACTCAAGACAAGATAATTTGAAGAGGAGCGCACTGAAAGGTTTCTTTCACTCTTTCCTCATTCCCTCTCCCTAACCCACGCGTTATATTCATCATTAGGCTTTTATTTCTCTAGGAATCTCCTGCAGATGACAGCACAGAAAGACATATATTCTCACAGACCTTTTCATTTTCATACAAAAAGGCAGTCTATGCTACTCACTATTTGACTTTTTTCACTATTTGACATTTTGATTATTGAGGAGAGCTTATAAAATGCACAAAACAGAAATACAGAGGCCAGTGCATAGTTTTCCTTTTACAAAATTCATATTTTTGTGTTTGTGACTTTTAAAAGCAACCTTACTGAGTTATAATCTGATACAGTAAAGAGCTGCATGCATGGACCCCCAGCAGTGCCTCCACCGGCAAGAGTCAGCTGACGATCCCATGACCCAGGCAAGTTTCCACTCGTCTCTATATTTGGGCTGAAGACAACTAACAAGAAGCATTTACCCCTCCTGGTTACTTCTTCTGGGCTCCTCCAGTTTTCTTGAGTCCAGGAGCCAGGTACATAATTAAACCTAAGTCTTTACTGCTAGTACATCTTAGTAATCATATAAATTTTTGATGACTAAACATTTGGGTTTAAGGGATTTTGAAAAAAGTGAATCTGAAGGTGTTTGCAGTAGAAATCTTCTGTTGCCAACTTATAAAGCTTCTAGTGTCAGAGATTCTGGTCTTGGGCAGTGTGCTTCAAGGAATCAAGGATTCTTGGAAAAAGAAACAGAACTTCCAAGGAATTTCAGGACTTCCTTTGTTTATAAGTCATAATTCTGGGAGGAAGGAAATGAACCCTTGTTAAGCACCTGCTATGTATCAAGCACTTTATATAAAATAAACCCAGCCTCACAAGTAACCTGCAACAGAGATGAGATTATCACCATTTTCATGGAGGAGGAACTGAGGTCTGAGAGTCTGAGCAACTTGCCCAGGGTGACAAAGTAAGTGGCAGGCACTGGAGCTGAAATCCAGAGCTACACTATTTTAGAGGGCATCCTTTTTATATCCTGGCTTTACGCTCTGTTCCTGAACCCTAGATGAATATATAGAGGTACACACACACACAGACACACATATGTATCAGGATATGCTATTTTACAATTTAACATTCTATGGAGCATTGAACAGGGAGGTAAAGTGGTTATAAAGTAGATGGATAAAATGTATTTTACTATTGATAAGAATTTATATATGTTGTTTCCAGATGTTCCACTTAACACTCCCTGCGAAGTTTTACTCTGGCAAAACCTGGGTTGTGTTTGAAAGAAGAGAGGCATCATGGGAGATGGTATGTATGTGGTGACTGCCAGGCAACACAACCCTGGAAAGGGCTTGGCTGGAGAGGAGAATTGGAGGATGTGAAGATGGGCGTGGAGCGGGATATCCAGACCTGTAAAAACCAGACAGGGAAGTTTTGACGACTTGCTCATGTTTACACAGAAACTCATCGCTGAACTAAGCAGGCATCCTGCCTCCTTATACATATTCCCAACCTCTCTGTTCTCAAAAGCTGAAATCTTCTTGTCAAAAGGCCAAGTTTAATTAGCTCAGGTCAAGAGAATGAGGACCCCAGCATCACACAGTTGTCTCTCCGGAGACTGATAAGAACCTCTAAAGAGGGACTGAAGAAAGCCCCTGGAGGATCCCTTTACAAAAGTGGAAGAGGTTGACAGAATGCAACAGGGATGGTGCAGTCAGCTGACCAGCAAAAGCAGGAAGCCATTGCCATCACAAGTTGGAGGGCACGGAGGTGGGTGCGAGGCAGAATCCATGAAATAGTTGCTGAAAGAAATGTGCTAAACTTTGTGGGGGGGTCTGCCCCTTCCTCAGTGGCCCTGCCGCCTCTGCTCACTTGCTTTTTTCCCTCCTAGTGGCCCAAATCAAGGGGAAGCCAGAGATCTGGAGGAGGGGATTTTGAGTACAGCTTTTCCAGGTCAGCCCCCTGGTGTACAGTGCAGAGCTGAAAAAGGACATGAGGTGGATTTGGTGGGACAGAGAGAGAATGTTAGCACTAAACCTGTGCTAGCACAGCCAGGGAGGCTTTTCTGGGCAGTGCATCAAAGGAGCTATTCCAGGTGCCCTAGAATCTCAGAGTTTTCAATTCGCTCCCTTTCATAATCCCACAGCTTGCCCTGGATCTTAACAGCAGCTCTGTAAACCCAGGACCTTATTATTGTAGTCATTTCCTGCAGAACCAGATACAAGTGCCAGCTGTTTAGCTCAAGTCCTTGCTGAAGAGGCGGTAATGGGTCTATTCTTAGTGATCACATTGTGATGGGTTAGCGCCTTGAAGTTCAAGGTAGTGGGTGCCCAGATAACTCTGAATGATAGTGTTGTACATTATTGATTTGAAAGAGGTCCTCCTCATTAACTCATTATCTTACTGGAGAGGCAGTTGCATTTTGGCTCCAGCTTTTAAATGATAGTGGCTCTATTTCCGACTTGCTTGGAAACTATTATTAACTATTATTCCAAACAATACACTTGCATATTTGACAATCCGGAAACCAGATTTAGCAGCACAAATTATAGACAACTGCTCTCTTATAATGTCACTGTGATGTCCCAATTTTTAAGAAATGGAAGATTAACAGAGCCAACTTTAAATGCTTAAAACAATATTTTATGTAAGGAACCATTTCCCCCCAAAGATACATAGATCTCTAAAATGTTCCCAGAGCTCTCTAGAAGATAACTGATGTTTCTTTCAAAGGAAGGGGAAGTTACAGAACATCAAATATATGCAAAAACCCCTCAATACTGGAAGTGCCATCAACTTACTGAGGAATTATGTTGAAACTAAGGGAAACCTAAGAGGTAATTTAAATGATTTAAACACCACATTTCTCCCTCCTCCTCCAAAAACCCCCCCAAGACAATGCTCATAATGTTAGACTGACCTTTAGCATATGTGATTTTAATGAAAGACAAGACATTTCTCTGCTTCTGAATACATTTCAAACCATTCTTTAAAGTAATGATTTCTTGTCAAGGTTCTTGCACCAACTTATGATGAAGGGACATCTGACCTTTGAAAAATATGCCACAGGTCTGAATCATCTAAGTATGTTTTAGCTTTATTCTTGCATACAAGAGAAACCAAGAACAGTTTGGATAATGGAGAAATCTGTTCCTAAAACTGGATTTGAATGTCACTCGTTGGGATCTCACTGTGTGATTTTAGTTAACCACTCCCAATCTGTCTTATCTTTAAGATAAAAAAGTCAAAACCATAGGACTGAGGCATACAACAAAAGAGGGGCTGGGAGGGGCACAAAACAGGGGAGGAATGAGCACAGGGAATACGGTGATGGTTCACGGGTGATAAGTGGCGGAACAACTATGGGGACTACAATTGTATAAGAAAAAAATTTAATTGATAAAAAAATTACTTAAAAAAAAAGTAGTGCTATCCTGCATGCTAATTGTAAAGGGTAAATGTATTTGCATGGGAGCATAGCGTTCAAACAAGCAATGAGGTTACAGTAGGAGAACCCAACCTCAGTCATAGATGAGCCTTCACAGAGTTCAGGACAGAACCAATTGACTGGTAACAGAGTTCTAGGTTGAAAATAATTTCCTTCAGAATTTTGAGGCTAGTTCAGTTTTACTGGCTGACATGTAATGCTGTGTCAGTTTTAGGGCATGGTGTTTTTACTCTGATACATTGCTGAAGTAGGGTTATCAATCACACTAATATAAAAATATATAATAATATAATTTAATAACACATAATATATAAATATTATATACTATATAATATTATATAAAGCATATAATATTATATAATATATAATAATATTATAATATAATAATATATTATTGTCTTTATTCATTATGCTATACATTAGAGCTTTATGATTTATTTACTACTCATTATAAGTTTGTACCCTTAACTCCATCAGTCTTATCCCCTACTCCAACTCCTGATAATCACCATTTCATTCTATTTTTACAGGATTAATTTTTTTTTACATTCTACATATGAGTAATATTACATAGAAATTGACTTCTCTGTTTGACTTACATTGCTTAACATAATGCTCTGAAGGCCCATCCATGTTGTCAAGAATAGCAGGATGTCTCTCCTCTATTTTTTGTGTGTGTGCAGGCATGTTTGTGTGTGTGGTGTATCACACTTTTTTAATCCACTCACCCATTAATGAAGACTTGGGTTGTGTCCACATCTTTACTATTGTTAATAATGTGCTAAATATGGGAGTATATATACATACATACACACATATATATCTCATATTTTCATTTCTTTCTTTTTTATAAAGAAAGAAAAAAGTTTATTGTGGAGAAAAGGAATCAAAATCCATATTTTCACTTCTTATGGGTATATGTCCAGAAGTAAATCAGTATTGGTTTAATGTGTCTAGTGCTGCTGTTCAGCATTCTGATAGCTTTGATTTTATTTTCTTTGTGTGACTTGTTTTTATTCTTTCTAAATGCTTTTAGCATCTTCCTTCTTTAGCATACTTTATTCATTGTGTATTCATTCATTGTGTTGAGATCTTTGAGGTTACTTTCAATCTGGAGCCTCATATTCTTTATTTCTGGGAATTTTTCTATTATTTCTTTGATTATTTCCTCAATTCAATTTTCTTTATTCTTTTCTTAGAATCATTATTAGTTGATGTTAGACTTCTTGAATTGAGTCTCTAAATTTCTAACCTTTCTTCTTTTTCTCTTTTTTGTTGTTGCAATTTTGGGGCTATTTCCTCAAATTTATTTGTCAATCTCCACTGAGCACTTAAAAACTAATGTTTTTGAGTGAATAATACATGCTTATGTTAAAAGTGCAAAATTTAAAAAGAAAATGTAGGTAGAAATAATTTACCTTTGTTCTTCATTCCTCAGATACCCAAATCATCTCCTTGGTAGGGACATTTTGTTAGGGGGAAAGACCCTCCTGAATGGATTAGACAAATAGGTTATGGATTTTGATTTTGATTTCAAACCTACAAGATTTAAGGTCTACAAAAAGTCAAAGGGGGAATTGTTAGGGGGAAAGACCCTCCTGAATGGATTATACAAATAGGTTATGGACTTCGACCCCCACTCCAGACCTACAAGATCCAAGGACTACAAATCCCATAAAGTCATTATCAAAGAGCAGATCACTGGAACCTGAGGGTGGAGTTGAGCAGCCAGGCTGAATATAAAAGCAGACACGTGGGCCTTGAGGGGTCTTTTTTCCTTGGGAGTCAGCTCTCAGCGCACTGTTGGGTTCCAGCTCCAAGGAACTGGTAGGATATTTACAAATCTGTATCCCTCTCTTCCCCTTGTGTTATTCACTACGCTATTTCTCCTTCCCTTGTAAATAAAACCCTTTATTAACCTTTGTTGTGTGTGCCTGCAATTAGGGCATTATAAGTGCCGTTCAAGTGCGCGGGTAAGGACCCAGTCAGGCAAACCCATTTTATATTAGGGTTGCCCTATAACAATTTGTCATAGCAGAAGGTCGAGAGAGATTGGGGCTGAAAAACGGGGACATTTTATGCAATTTGCATACTGACTGATAGAAGTCCCAGCTCTCTTTCTTCCCCCTAGGAGCTATCCCTCCAGGCACATATTCTCCTAAACAGGAAGTGGTGGGTTAAAGAATGAAACCTCACTGTCAGCATCTTTGGATTTTTTCTCCTGAGTTGGTAAGACTCCCTCCTATAAAACTTTCTAATATCTTGTTTGGAGAGTATAAACTCACTGCTAACATTTTGAAAAGGAACTGGGAGAGAGAGAGGTGAGGGTGTCTGGGAGAGCTGCCCCTATACTCAATATGTAAATTTCAACTTAATTTTTTTGTTTTCATTATTATGCTTCCACCAGCAAATGTTCCTTTCTCCCAGTCCACAGATCCTTTCTCTTACCCTCTCTAGAGAATAAACCTTTAGTCTTCTGTTGAACTTGGGGAGGGCAAATCATCTGAGTATAGGAAGGGCCTTGATTTCTAACTACTTTTTCTGTTTTTTGGGTTGGATAACTTCTACTAAGCTATTTTCTTGTTTACGGATGCTTTCCTTTGTTAGTTCCATCCTGCTGTTACCTAATCTAGCTAACAAATATTTTATTTCAGGTGCACTTCTCAGTTTTAGAATTTTCATTTGTCTATTTTTTATTTCCTTTTTTATTGAGATACAATTGACATATAACATTATGTTTAAGTGACATAATTACTTGATATATGTATACATTACAAAATGATCATCCCAATAATATTAGTTAATATATATCACCATGCACAGTTAACAATATTTTTTCTTCTGATGAGAACTTTTAAAATTTGTTTTCTTTGCAATTTTCAAATATAGTACTGCTAACTATAATCAGATATAGTACTGCTAACTATTATCTTATAGCTAGAACTTGATATCTTTTGACCCACTTTGCAAATTTTACTGACTCTTCCCCACCACACTGCTCTCACCTCTGGCATCCATCAATCTATTCTCTGTATCTATGAGTTTGATATCTTTTGGATTCTACATATAAGTGAGATCATACAGTGTTTGCCTTTCTTTATCTGACTTACTTAACATAATGTTCTCAAGTGCAACCATGTTGTCATAAATAGAATTACCCCCCCCCCCCCTTTATTTATTTGTTTTTAGGAGATCTTATTTTATGACTGAATACTGAATAGTATTTCATTGTATGTATACATGTCATGTTCTTTTTCCCCATTCATTTGTTGTTGGAAACATAGGTTGTTTCCATGTCTTGACTGTTGTGAATAATGCTACAGTGAACATGTGGGGGTGAAGATAGCTCTTCCAGAGAATAATTTAATTTTCTTCAGATAAATACCCAGATAGGAAGTTGCTGGACTGTTTGTTTTTTAAAGTTTCCCTATAGATCCTAAAATTTTCTATATCTCTGTTATACATTTTCTATATATAAAATAAATTTTCATTACACACATACCCATACATATACACTTCATTGAACACAAGTCTAATAGCTTACTTTAAAATCCTTACCTGGTACTTTAAATATCTGGGTCATATCAAGGTCAGTTTCTGTTGATTACTTTTTTCTTGAGTATGAGTCATGTTTTCTGGTTTCTTCATCTGTTGAATAATTTTGGACACGGTGAACGTTATGTTGTGGATAATCTGGACGACTGTTGTCTCTTGCTTTTTATTTGTTTTAGTAAGCAATTACTTTGCTTGTTTTCCTTCAAACAGAAAACTCTGATTTTGGTTAATGGCTATGTCGTTTAGTTCTCATATCTTACTCAGGCGATTCACAGCTTTCCTTGTGCTTGTGTAGCTTGAGTGCTCCACAGGTATTTGGTCAGAGTTTATATACGTAACTGGGGCTTCAAATGGCATAACTTCACCTTCCAGGGGCTGTGGTTGCTCTGAATTCTACTGCTTTTTAAGCCAGAAATACTGTAGTTTTTTAATTGGAATTTTATCTCTCCCCCTGTACCCTTCCATCTAAGCCAAAAAAAAGGGTTCAAGAGGCACCCTCTGCTACTTGTGCCATGAAGCTCCTTTCTGTAGAAGTTGCTGTCTTTTGTTCATACTAAAGCGCTTTCACATACTTCTTTTTGTTCTTTTAATTTTGCTTAGAATTTGTAATTGTTGTCTGTGGAAGGAAGGGCAGGTCAACCAGGACCCTATCGTACTGTGATAGAGGTAGACGAACCGCATAGAGTAGTCCTTCTGATGACTTTCTAAATATCTTTTTGAGCAATTATAACTTAAGTCCTTAGCTTCACTTCCCAAAGTAACTCTGTCACTGAATTCTCGGTGTTGGGAAGGTTCGTATGTACACAATACCACTGTTACTGTAGTCACCCCTTCAAGATCTCCTAGTGAGTATTAAGTAACATATAAGTCAAGTGAGAGTCAACACAAGAATGTGTCCAAGAGCATTCTAAGTCAGAACAATCCTGCTGTTCTTCCACTCGTCTCAAAGTGACAGAGGTAAGACTGTCAACCTCGCCAGAGCCAAAATAAGAGTAGCTGTTTAAATCAGTATTTAAAAAAATTTGGCTCTAGGCTTCTGACATCAGAATCCCTTTGAGTACTTATTAAAATTGTGGCTTTCTGGACTCCACTTAAATCTTCCTGAATTGAAATATGGGCATGGAACTTAAGAGTTTGTCGGCAGTAAGTGTTCAGTAAGTGTTGCCTGTCATTGTGATTATTGTATACAATAATCTGGGAGTCCATGCGTGACTCCCAGATGCCAGGCTGCAGGAAGTGTTGCTATTTACCCTACTGGGATTTGAACTACCAGTCAGTCACTGGTCCTGATTTTAAACTGGCAAACACACTTGAGGATGAAAAGAGTTTGTAAGCATGCCACGTGATAAGAAGTCATTTCTGTTTTGTTTCTTTTCCCAGAGTCAGTTTGAAATGGGGTTTTGGAATTAGGTGTCAGTGCTGAAATTTGGTGGTTCTTCTTAACAGCTATACCCTATTAAGAGCTCACTCCAATGGACAATAAAAATGAACCCTGTGCTATAAAGAAATGTTGCTGTTCTTGGTTTCCTCTCACCTGCATTCTGGTAAGCAATGGCAACAGAATTGCTCTGTAAGGTAATAATCCCACAGAACCTGTCACTTCTGAGCACTTACTGTCTACATGTTATAGAATACTCTCTAAAAGATCTTGTAGGAGGGACTATAGTAGCAGTGGTTATTGTCATTTGTATCACAAAACCTCCCCAGAGGCTTGTTCAGAATTGGTACCAAAGATTCCACTTGCCTTGCTATAAGCTCAAAAACACAGAGAAAATGTAATTAATTACCTGTTAGATCAATTTAATTTGGAATTGGTTTCATCTTTAATTTATGCTACTCTGGTCCATCAACTTAGGTCTCAATAAGTTTTTTCTAGAGAAGTCAGTGTACTTTTTAAAGTGTCCATTTAGCTATCAAGGGACAGGATGTTTCCTAAGAAAAGTTACCCCAAACAACTATGATATAAACTACAGAAACAATGTGGACATAACTCAACATTTTTTTTTCCTCAATGGAGATAAAACTTGAATCTTTTTAGGACTTGAGTCAAAACTTTGGCTTCATTTTATATTCTAAATAATTTCTCCCTCTGGTCTCATATTATTTTTCTGAAGATTATTGAATTCATATCACTTGAAATGGAGCTAATCTAGTTTCTACTAGAATGCTTGGAATTCCTGAAACCCTCAAACTATCTGAATTTATCTGGAACTCAGAAGAAGTGATGAACATCAGTGTTACAGGTTTTCTCTGAATTCCTTGTTTGTTGTTGTTTTTCTGTAGAACTGTTTTTTAGCTGCGAGGTATGGATTTTTCAGGTTTTTTCTTCCTTCTTTTTATTTGTCTGTTATTCTTATTTTTCAAGTGGAGAAATTGAAACAAGTGGGGAAATAAGCAGGGTGTTCATGTCTTGGTTGCACACTCCTTTTTTGGAGGGACAGGGGTGGAAGGTAATCCTCTCCTCTAATTTAAAACCAACTAACCACTGTTATTGGGCACTTTATGATATCTTACATTGAGGTTGAGCTCAAGAGGTACCAAGCAGTAGGTAGTCTTTGCAGGATTAGCAAGAGGGATTTTTAAATTATTTTCATTATTTCAAAAAATCCAACAAAATTGCACATTCCCAAAATAAAACTGCATGAATTAACTAGAATGTCAGGGTATTTTTTGCTTTTGATTAGAGTTAAATTAATTCACTTTAATAACATTGATTATTATGCTGATCGGAAGCTATAATTAGCTATATATGTCTTAGATGATTAAAATGTGAAAATAGGTTAATTACATCTTAATAAATGCAATTTATTTGATAGACAGGATTTTATAAAACCTAAAACTAATCAGAAAAAATGACAAATATATATAGAAATACAAAAACATAAGATATAAGAATATAACTAGAATAGACAAAGGGCCAAGATACATAAAAATTCTAAAAAGTATTTATTTCAAAATTGTCCTGGAATCACCAGATTGCATACATGCATGTTCTTTCTGGCTACCTTAACATAATCAATATAAGGCTGAATTTCCCTTTCTTATACTTTTGTAAGTAGTTAAAGTCCATCTATCAGCCAATGTCCACCACTAACAGCTATTTACTGTTAATTATGTGTGTATTGAGTTTTTTCACTTCAACCCAATGAGTTGATCTCTGTGGTTGCTATAGTAAATTCAAATAAAGTATTTGAAAACAACTCAACTTGTTGATTATATTGAGAAACAAAGGGAAAAGATAAATTTATCATTCTGCTAAAACTTTGCTAATATTTCTCCCATGTGCTAAAAGTGCAATAAGGGCAGGTCAGCTAGTTTGGAAGCTATCCAAGGAGGCATAACATATTCTCTGATCCCTTATGAATCATTAAGCTAGTTGAAAGACATTTCTTTGAGGAAGTACTCAACTCACTTCCCTGAGCTAACTCTCAGTTGGGGTTTTCATAATCATGTTTCAATCACTGTGGCTTTGAGAGTTACTTTTCTGACTCACCTGGCACAGCCTACTTTGAACACACAGTCCAGAGTTCACTGCTGAAGGGCATGGCTGAGATCATTGTTTCCCCAGTGCATGGCCTTTAAAGGTTAAATTGATGGGGAGATGGGACAGGTTCTGAGGCTCAGGAACAAGTGACTTGCTTAGTTTAGGTCACATTTTTCTTTAGTATATTTTGTTTCAGAGATCATTCTGGGCTGTTTCCTGGCCCCAAGAAAAGGTCAGGCATCATCCCCACTGCTGTCTCCAGGAAGATGCCCTTCAAGACTACACCAGAATTTGCTAATGGTCGGTTATAGGGGTTATTTGTATGATTGTTGCTTGTCTCTTGAATCCACTACACAAAAACATGTGACAGTAATGGGAGGGATCTACTCAGCTTCCTCGCGTGTAAAGTAGAGGTCGGGCAGATGATCTGGTTCCAGGAATCCCCCAGCTCCAACCACCTTTCTGTAACATTAAGCTTCCCTGAATAGTAAATCTCAGAAGGAAGATTTGTCTGGTGCAATACTCTTGACCAAGTGACACCAGTCAGGTACAATTTAGGTGTGTGCGAGACTCATTTGGGACTTGGGGAACTTAGGTTGTGATAAAGCTCATGCCTCAAAGTACACATTTTAACTTAAAAAAAAAAAAGTTCTACACCTGGAAGGTGATGATTTCCTTTATTTTTTTTCATGCCAGTGTAGAAAGCAACTACCTATGACATTTGTACACATCTGCATTGTAATCTTGTATCTAGGGACTTGAAGGGTCAGTGAATACAAATATTACTTGTGCAACTTTCCACGTTCTCTTAACTTTTTGTTTGTCTTTACATCCTAAACTTTCTCCTTTGCATGAGATGTGGGACATGGCATTTATCTGTGAATGCTATAACAAGTAGTTGTTAATAATTCAGCTATCATGTATTTAGATTTTATGCCAACCCCATTGTTCTAAGCTTATATTATTTAATCCTCACAATAACCTCATGATGGACTGTCTTGTCTTTATTTTACAGATGAAGTAATGGAGATTTTTGAGAGGCTGAGTAATTTGCCTACATATAAACATGGAAAAACAGGATTCAGGTTAAAGTGCATTTGACTAAAGAGCTTGTGTTCTTAATCACTATGCTATAGTGTTTCCCTTCCTTTTGTTGAATGAATGGTCTCTGTTCTGCCACACATGGGAGAGTATGGTATTAGTAGATCTCTCCTGCTTGAAAGCATTCTCTGTGGTAGAGAGAAGCAGTTGGGGGTGAACAATCCCTTGTCAGCTTTACCAGCAGAACAAACAGATATAACTATATAGCACTCACAGAAATTTTGAAATATATACACACAAAACAAAAAGCCACATGTTATAGGAATGCTTTCAAGAAAAATGACACATATTAGATCCAATATAATGGACGGGCTTGGGAATAAGGAATAGGAGTGAGGTGTAGGGCTAAACAACCACAAATACAGAAAAAGAAAAGTGATCTTATGGGGTACATTGATGAAAAATGTGCTGTGAATGCAGAAGTATAATTAACTCAACATTTTGCACTTAAGCAACTCTCCTCCCCTTTACAAAGAAGCCAGGACTAGAGAAAAATAGATTAGGCTAAGAGAAGATTTGGAATGGAAAGAAGACTGGAATGAGAACCTCTCCTTACACTCAGACAGACTTCATCTTAGAATGGAGAGAGCTTAATGTAAGCATCAGCTGCACAGAGGCACAGGTTGGCATTTAATTTTTGCCAGAGAATAAAAGGTTAAAGATCTTATCATCCATATAATACAAAAGGAAAAAGAGTATCTGAATATCCAGGTTAGAAGTATAGATTTAGGAGACAGATAAGAAGGCCAGAGTTCAAAGAGTTTTGAAGACTTGTCCAAGATGGCACCTCTTGTTTGGGAAAGACTGACTGACAATGCAGATCTCTTCCCACCTGAGCACGCTCTTTCTCCCAGTTCATCTGGAATAGCCCCTGCAGCAATAACTCACTCTGTTGTTGAACTAGGGATGAGTTTGTCTGATGAGATTTTTTCTCCCTTGTCATTACCTTGTCTGTGACAAGACTTGACTTTGGAAGGCTCCTCCATGAATGCTCATGACAGTGACTGTCAACATCAAGGGAAATGTTCTTTGACTCTTTCACAACTTTTTCAGGATTGCAGTGGCTTCTCATTTTGTCCTGGTTTCAGCTTTCCAGGTCCTCTGAACCTGACAGCCTTATCTTGGTTTTAGTATCCTCCTTTGTACAGAAGGGATGGGTTATATTAACTGAAGAAGCTTCCGATCCAGGATTCTAGGTCAAGGCTCACCAACGCTGACGGGGGCAAGCTCATGCTCACAGGTAAGCTCATGATTCAGGTAAGCTTTTTCTATGCAGTTTTTCTGCATTTCAGTTGCTGGGCTTTGTGGAACTCCTGTGCCATTCCACCAGGACCAAAGCACTATGTAGAGACAGACAGTCCTTTCTTTCTAGGTACTGTCATCTTATTGGAGAAAGAATAATAGCAGATAGTTGCATACTAAACAGGGAATTTAGGGAGTGCAAGGGCAGTGGTTGCTTATATGACAACATATCTGACTGTGAGTGGTTCAGGGAAAGTTTCTCAGGGAGAGGGATATGTGCTGATTCCTGATAGCAAAGGCAATGACATGCAACAACATAGGTGGAAGTCTCAAGTAGACCAATGTCGCAGTCAAGGGGACATTTTCTGGGACATCTGCAAGATGTCTAGTTAGAACAGAAGATGGTAATTTTCAGACCGTAGCTTCCAGACTAGTGTAACTACAAGGAGGTGATGGACGAAGGCATTATGTACAGTGGCTTTTGGTCAGCAATTTGAATATGTCTCTGAGATTGAAAGCTTAAGAGTGTAAAATAATAAAGTGGTTGGAGTAGACCCAAAAGCAGAGTGTAGGTGTGACTGGAGAGTGCAAAAACTGGACACCTTCTGGGGTATTCTGTAGCTACCCAATAATTAGGACACAAACTCACCAGGACTTAAAACAAAGACAGAAAGAACTTCCATCCTACTAAGAGATCACACAAAACTGTACACGAATGACAGATGAGTGTTTGAGATGTATGAGGCAAGCAAAAATCATTTAGAATAAGAGTAATTTAAAAGCCAGTTCAAAATCTAACTTTTCTTTTGCTTTTTTTTTTAATAAGATTTATTTATTTATACAGACAAGAGCTGGGGTATAGGCCAGAGTCCAGGGCAGTGAGAGGATTTACCAGAGACAGAGCGGGGAGCAGAACAGGCAGATCGACTGAAACACACTGCTGAGGGGAGCAGCATGCGAGGCAGGAGAGGTCCTCCCTGGCCGGCAGGGATCAAACTCGTGCCGCAGTGGCTGTGATTTGCTTCATAGTGCGTTGCTTAACCCACTGCGCCACCAGGGAGGCCCCAAAATCCAACTTTTCTTAACAAAAAATAATGACTCTGAAAGAAAATGCTGCCAGGAGCCTTTTTTGCTCGAGTTGTATGTGTGATAGCTGAACAGTTAGATTTTGCATCTGAATTAGTTTCTGTGCTTATTAGAATCAATAAATGCATGGATCAAATTACTGTTTCAGATAATTACATCAACGTGTTCCCCCAGAACTTGGAGTAAATGTTTCCCACATGGTTGATGAGAGAGAGAGAGAGAGATGGGCATAATCAGACATAGGACTAGCTTAGAATCTAATAGTGAGGGATCTTACAGGCATGGCTAAGGAATTGAGGCTTTCTCTGTGGACAATAGAAAAACATTGTTAGGGCGTTTGGACAAGGATTTTATAACTTGAGCTCCTGTCTGCTGTTTTTGAAGCTAGGGGTAAATTATTGACCATTTAAATTAAAAGCATGTGGTTGCTGAAAGCCCTCTGTGAAACCTATGAACCTATCCTCAGAGCAGCCCTAAACTTCATTCCAGAGTATGGACTCCTGTGCCCAGGTCAAGACAGGCAGGGGCGAGGCCTCCCTGGTGGTGCAAGAAGTTAAGCACAGAGCTATGAAGCATCTGCAGCCGCTGTAGCACTAGTGGGACCCCCGGCCGGGGAGGTGGCCCACATGGTGCAGCAGACCTCTTGTGCCTCACCTACTGCTCCCCTCATCAGTGTATTTCAGTCAATCTGCCTGTTCTGCTCCCCACTCTGTCTCTGGTGAATCCTCTCACCCCCACATCTCTGGCTTCTACTGCAGTCCTAAAGAAATCTTAAAAAAGAAGAAGAAGAAGACAGGCGGGCAGTCAGGGCTCTCTGCAGCAGCTCTGCCTAAGGGCTGCCTGCGGCACCCGTGTGGTGCACCTGAGACAGAATTAAGCTCTGCGCTTCCTTCTGCAGGCGTCTCTGTTTAGTAGAGGACTATTTAGAGAAGAGTAAAAATCGAGTCCAGGCTGCTGTTTAACAGCATGCCTAATAATAACTAGCATTTATATGATACTCTTCAATTGACAATCGATGGTAGCAAGCAGGATAGTCAAACTCTTAGCAGAATTCACCAATAATTGCCCTCTTTTTTGGACTGAAGGGAAATGGTAGGAGACAAACATAATCACAACTGGACTATATGAAATTTCTAACTTTTGTTCCAGATACTACTGCATCATTAACAACTGGATCTCTTACAGCTTGGCTTCAAATATATAACATTGTTAGAATGTTACCATACTTCTTTGTGATCGTTAGGGCTGGTGTTAAATGCCCCTTCCCCCTAAGCCCTCCCAGCCACCCCAACTCCCCCTTTTAAATGTAGGAAAACAGGGCCTCCCTGGTGGCACAAGGGCTTAAGTCTCAGCATTATGAAACTATCTGCAGCCACTACAGCACCAGTTCTATCCCTGACCAAGGAGCTGACCCACATGGTGTAGCAGACCTCTCCTTGCCCTCAGCAGTATATTTCTGTCAATCCTCCTACCCTCTCCGTCTCTGGTGAATCCTCTCACTCTCCTACCCCCACATCTCTGGCTTAACCTCAGTTCTTAAATGCATAAATAAATAAGTCCTTAAAAAATAAACAATAAAAGTAGGAAAACGGAGTCGAAGAGCTTACATGAGTTGCCTGGGAACTCATGGCCTGTGAGATGCAGAGCTGTGATTCCATTTAGACTTTCTAACTTCTGGTCCAATGTTCTTTACTTTCTACCACAGAGAAAGCAGTTTTGAATATGATTCTGCATCAGTGAAGTTCTTTTCTAGCAGTTCATTGTGCTCCTTAGCTGTTAGAGATCTGTGGTCAAAGGCCGAGGCATGACCCAACTACCCTGAATAAAGGTTTCGGTCAAAGAGCACAGCACCCCACTCGCACATTCTTACTTGCACAGAGAGGATTGTATTACAGGGTCATCTTTGTTCCAGTCCATACTTCCGTGTTCATTTGTGTACAGAGAGAACTGTGTTTGAGATTTGCAAAGATTGGCTGAGCATTTCCTTATTTCATCACTGGCATTTCTTTAAACCCATGGATAAACCTTCTCTTTAAAAAGTGAGAACAGGAGTGGAACTGTGAGTCTGAAAAGTGTTGAAGGGATGGATGGGCTCAGGTTAAGGCTGAGTGCTTCCAAAGGAGGGAGATGCTCCTTTATCTAGTGAGGAGGGAAACAAAGATGTTTAGGGCACAGGGGGTGGGCAAAGACAGAGAGACCTTTAATGACAGGTAGGGACCCTGTGTTTTCTTTGCATCTGGGCCCCATCTTAGCCTAGCACAGGGAAGAGGGCTGTCCCTGCAGGACACTCAGCACTATTGCCTGTGTGAACGAGTAGGAACCCAGAAAGCTGCCCGCTCCACCCCATAGTTGCTGAGCTCCACTCTTATCCAAGAAACTTAAGGCATTAAATAGTTTCGAATAACCCCTCTAGTTTCAGTTTAGATTTGCCAGTCCAAATAAGGCCGCACAATTGGGTCTCCTTCAAACCAGTTCCAGGCTAGATATAAAAATAGTTATATTTAGAAAGTTATTAATAGCTTCACTTTCTTCTGAGGTGTTTCTGCTCATATAAGAAGAGGTTATTTTTAATTCACACCCCTCTCTAGGGTTTAGACATTTTGTACCTCCTTGGGTTTCGCAGAGGCCCATGGAGATCTGTGGCACGAACCGAGGATGCTGGTGTCCAGGGAGCTGGGAGAACAGTTGCTGCCATTCTTTCAGCCCATGTTCCATCTGTTCCTCACAGAGAGAGGCGATGCTCAGAGAGACCCTGTGAGGTGACTAGAGCCCCAATCCCTCAGCTGAGAAGTCCTCTAGCGTAACATTTCCCAAATTCTAGTCCCAGGTTGTTAGGAAGACTGTTAGTTGATCTATAACTTCGGTTTTCTCATCTGTAAAACATGGGCAATAATAGGAATCAATAAGATGGTTTGAAGAATAAATGAAACAACACAGGTGGGAAGACACTGGCAGGCTGGGGTCCCAGGGGCTCTTGCTTCCCTTTGTCTTCCTTCTTTAATCTTCTCAATGACTAGACAGGCACTGCAAGTCCTTGAATTCCTGAATATCTTTCCATCTTTTCCACTTACTTGGCTTCAACATTGTCTTCAAATTCCACCTCCTCTGTGAACCTTCTCTGAAATGTCCACCTTGCCATCCTTGTGAACTTTTGGGGGGGTTTTAGAACAGAGTTGTCCTGACTGAGCTTAAACAGAATGGACATGTGGGCCCACAGGTGTTCTTAGGTGAGTGGCTTTGCAAGGAAGTCCAGCTGGGAACCTTGACACTGGAGAAAAGAGATGATAGTGGAGGCATCCAGCCCAAGCTCTTTCAAAAGGGGCAGCATGTTCCTGTTTCTGCAAGAAGCCAGCCTGGCCCTAGGAGGGTGAGGGCTGCAGGGCCCAGCTCTGTACGCTGCACCCAGAAGACAGATGTGCGGGTGCAGGAAGATAGGCTCAGGGTAGAACAACCCTCCCCAGTGGAGCCCAAGGGCAAAACAACAAGCCCAGAACTGTTCACAAACGTGAAAGACATTCCAGCGGCCCTGAGAAATTCTTGGGAAGGATTTTGAGAGGCTTTGACATAGATGAAAGGGCTGATGAGACAGCAGAATTTATGACTTCATTCACACTCACCAGCTGATTATGCTTCTAAATAATGCACTGCCCCGCTGCATAACTCCAACCTGCTGGGTAGTGGCGTCTATCCCACACCAGTACGTGGGTGCTTCCTGTTCAGTATGGATTGCCTAATATCGCCTCTCTGCAACTCCATCATCTTTTGGAGGCTAAAGAAAGAAGGGAGAAGAGAACAATTTACTATTTATATGGACTTCATGTACACAGAACAGATTCTGTTCTGTCATTCTAACCCAACCCCAAGGCCTAGGCCTTTTCATTCTCCCCTTCCTGTGCTCTTTCACCATCTGAAGGGATTTCTAGAGAAATGAATTGATTTAAATTTCTTTGAGACACATACAATCACTTAATGCTCCGAAGTTTTAACTTGTCTTTGTCTAACTCAACAAAACTAAAGCTAAGGTGACAGCTGTGATCCAGGTTTATTCAGTTTAGTCGTATTTACACTTGGCTCTTTTTAAGAATAGACACCTTCCTGAGTGATTCAAGTTACTGCTAACATGAGAGATAAAAGATCTGAACTTCAGGAAATTCTGAATGATGCCTTGAAGGTCTTTTGATCTTAATCCTTCTTTTGGCAGGGGGAGGGGGAATGCTCATTTCCAACATTGTCTCTGAACTTGGAGCTTGTCTAGTTGCCTCCCTGAGGTCATTGTGGCCAAGGAGTCATCTGTGAAGTCTGGCTGAGCTTTCTAGCCAGAGTGCGTCATCCTGCAGCCTTTGCTGGTGGCTTAGAGTGCTGGAAGGTTGGCCACAGTGAAAGTGGTGGCAGGAGGTGCTCCCAGCAAGGACGGCTGCCTGACAAGTGTCCACTCCCAATTCTGAAACAAAGGGCTGATGGTGTCTTCCCTTGATGCTCAGCTCTGGGGGGTGGGGGCTTCCTCTTCCTTCTCCCTCAGAGGTAATTACAGAGCATTTCCAATGACCCACAGCCTGCTTAACTCACTCTTGTCCAGACCTTTTAAATGCAAATGATGGGGAGGATGCTAGGGCCCTGGGGACAGAGCTCCTCATGGTCCTGTTGTCACCTTCTGTTACCCAGGTGCTCAGCCTGGATTTCATTCAATGCCCCATGTTCCTGGCACGCAAAGAACCTTAGTGTGATCTGCTGGGCCGAGCTGGCTTCATGCTTGTGTTACTGTTGTGTTGGCAAGATATTTCCGCAGCCCAGGAGGCAGCCAATGGCCCCTGGCTGAGGCTTGAGATGCCCTTTTGTTCCTTACCACTTGGCTCTGGAAACAATTGTCTTCTGACAGGCTTAGCGTGCACAGTGTGTTCTCACTGCTCTGTAGCTCTTGCCAGAGAAATTATAGTGCCCTGTTCTTTGCTGAAGCCTTTTCCTTCTAGGGGTCCTCTATGTGAGGCTCCCAGGTGGTCATCAATAAATATTTGCTTAGTGAATTGGATGCAGCAAACAGCTTCTGGATCTTACCCACTTTAAAAAAATACTCGATGTGCTGGTAAGTCTGGCTTAAATAGAAACTATACTGAAAGTATACTTCGAAGCTCAGAAACCTTCCTTTATTTGCTGCCTCCAGGACTGCCATGACTGTTTGGAAAGTTGCATGGGTGGAGACATATGGCAGTGCGCTGCAGGGTTGGGGCAACTGGGGGAAGTTGGCAGGTAATAAAGCTTCACAACAGTTGCCTTGTGCCAGGCCAGGAGGCACAGGCACTTTATATGCGTTATTTTACTTCAGCTGCATGGCAAACTCCCAAGGAAGAAGTATGACCCTGTTTTAGTAATGAGGAGACTGAGGCTCAGAGAGGGGAAGTCACCTTCTTGAGGTCACACAGGTATAAAGGGTAGAGCTGAAGTTCAGAGTTACATCAAAGCCTTGGCTATTCCCATAGTCCCACAGAGGAGCAACTGTTGGGTGCGGGGAGACAGGATAAACTGGCCCTCTGGGATTCTTTGCTCTTAAATTTTCATAGGAAAGATAAGTGACAATAAGCGGATGCCTTGTATTTGTGCAGTGCTTGAGCACTGCCAGGATGATTTTACATCTGCTATCTCTTCTACTTCTCACAGTGATTCAGTGAGGTACTGGATACAGATCACCAATAAGAACCTGAGGTATAAAGAGAAATAGAGTGTGATCTAAAACTTTGGACTCTGATTGTGAATCTACAGTTCTTTTCACTGGATTTCCAGAGAAAACAGAGCACTTTTATTCAGTATTGTAGAAAAAGTTCAATACAGGTATACAAGGCTGGAAGCTTGTTGAGTCAGGAACTACGTAAGATTGACCTGTGTGCCCCCAGCACCTAGCCTGGTGTAAGCTTAATGCTTGTAATCAACAAGCAGTAATCGATGCCCATTGGTAATCGTGACTCATCTGTCTATGCAGCAACAGTCCTCACGGTCCTGGCTTCAGAGCTGTTCCTGTACCGTATCTGAGTATCACACTCATTTTCAGTGCAGCAATTGGAAACTAGAGCAGTGGCTTAAAAATGCTGCAGTATTAAAGCTCTCTTTTTTCAAAGAAAATCTTAGAATCTTGAAATGGGATCAGAGGGGAAAAAAGATGGCGGTGAAGAGACATAGGCTAGAAAGCTCCTGGAAGATACAGGAAAAAGGGAAATATACAGCGGGCCCCTGTAGAAACTGTAACACTGAGGATAAATTGGACTATATTAGCAACCTACCCAGAGAAGAAGGACGCACAGAAGAGACTAAAAAAAGGAGAAAAGCCGTTTAAAAATCCTGCCCCATCCCCTTCCCCCTTTCCCCTCCCCCCACCTACTAACTCCTCAAACCAGGAACTACAAGACAAACCCAGAGGCCCTACACTGAAGAGAAATCAAAACTTATAAAAAGCCTAGACGTGGGGAGAATCGCAGGGATACAGACATCCGAGGAAGCGCTCCAGGCCTGGTGAGTTAAGTCTCTAACTTTAGGGATTCTAGGGAAGTAGCGGGTAGTCGAGTTAGGCTGAGGGAGGCCGCACAAATAGAGACCACAGAGATAAGCAGACAGTCGCTAACCCTGGGGAAGCCAATCTCTAAACTGAGCGGGGGGATGGGAAGTAATCAAGCCACAAGTTGGTGGAGAGAGGGGTGCTGAGGTGCAACAGGGCAGAGGCAACAAGTGGGCATCTCGTGCTTGGTGCAGCGGACCTAATGAGGTGGAAACTCAGCACTCAAAAGCCAATCCCCATACCCTCCGTGCCAGCCTCAGCACCCAGTGGGGAGCCCCAGCCCTACCCTTCGGGACACTAGGGCACCGGGAAGTGCAGATGCTCCACTGGAACCTAGGTGCGCAAGCCCCAGAGCCACGCCCACTCCTCCGCCTAACTTGTGCCAACTTCAGTACCAGCAGTGGCATTAGTGCATGCGCCCAGGGACCCGCACCCCGCCTGCAACCTGATCTCAGCGCTGGCACCAGCAGCAGCCTCTGCGATCTCTGCCAGGAGCTGTGCCCGCCGGCGCCCCAGTTTCAGCACTGGAGACAGTCTTCACGCAGGTGCCCCGGAGCCACGCCCCCGCGCCAGCTCCAGCCTCTCCCGCCCTGACAACACTGAAGCGCAGCCCCTTGACCAGCCTACTCAGCAGTGCCCCAGAGTCACTGGGTTTGGAGCCTTGGCCGTTGCCTGCTTCAGTGGCTGAGGCACCCAAAACCATCTGCCCCCACCAACACCACCATTGCGCAGCTGCCATACAAAAACCATTACCATTGCTGAGAAGAAGAACAGGAAAGTTGGAGCCCCGGTGTGGGGCAGTTGGATGACCAGAGAAACACCTGCCCAATCCGGGTTGAACAGAGATAGGAGCAAAGCGAGAGGAGGGAAGACCCACTGAAGCCGAGCGCAACAGAGTCCCAGACAACATTCTAAACCAGGATACCACGGGCGAGCCACCTCATGGAAACCCCCTCCCCCACCCTGTACACATTATCTGAAGACACAGGGTTTGGGAAGGCTGCAAACTGCAACAGCTGGAGGGAGGCCATTGGGGACAGGCCCAATTTGGGGCACCACAGCAACACACTCGTACCCTCCAAGGGGTGGCAGTTGAGGTAGCTGCCACTACTCTGGAAGGGGAAAGAAAGCCTGGTGGTGCAGTCACAAACAGAGGGCAGCTCCTAGGACACCTCAGGTGACCATGCCCCAGGTTAGGGCTGTGAAAAGAGCTGGAAATCCAACACTGAGCTAAAACTCCTCCTACAACAAGAAACCTCCCTGAAACCTGAGACATCCAGATGAGCTCAGGGAACATAGTCTAGGACAGCAAGGGGGGCCGCCACTACATGACTACTACCGTCGCCACCTCCCCAAAATAGTGTGGGATCCCTGAGATCCTTACCCAACACCCTCTTCTCTCCTTTTTGTCTGTGTGATTTTGGATTTGGTTTGGGCTTTGGTGGTTGTTGTTTTCCTTTCCTAGTTCCTCCCATTTACTTGTTTCCCCCCCCCTGGAAAGGCACTAAAGGGAAGCCCATAAAGCCAGTTCCTGCAGAGGGCCTTGTGGTACTCCAAATGCTCAGGAGAAAAGAGTCCTAAGGAGCCACATCACCTACCCAGCTGAAATAAAGGACCCAAAGAACTCCCATATCGACTTCTATAATAAAATCAATAATCACACCTTGCCCATCATCTCCCATAGAGTGGCTGGAGAGGAATTTTTCTTTTTTTCCAATTTTTAATTTTTTTTAATTAAAAATTTTTTTTTGTATTTTATCTTTATTTTTATTTTTTCCTTTCTTTTCCCTTCTTTTCTTTTTCCTTTTCTGCTTATCTATAATAGTTCCTAACCCTGATCTCCCTCTTTCTCTTTCTTCTCTTATTACTCTCTGTTGGTTGCCTATTTTGGTCTTGTTTCTGTTTTGTTTGTCTTGTGGTGTTTGTATGTTTTTGTCTATTCATTGACCACCAGTTCCTGATACCCCAAAAGGAACGATAATAAAGATGCCTGCCAATGCTAGCAGCAGTGTCTCAACAAATACAACAAATCAGAAAACAGACATCAGGGAGAAGAAGAATAATAATTAACCAAGCAAGCCCACAAAGGAGAACCACACCACAAAAGGAAAAACAAACAAAAGAATCCAACAACAATGACTTGGAAAATTTCCTCAGCCTACCTGAAAAAGAGAGTAGAAACATCATGATGGAAAAAATAAATGATTTGCTTAAAAACATAGATCTGAAGAAGGAGAATGAGATATTAAAAAAAAAAGATGGAAGACATGGAGGAAGAAAAGACGAATAGGGAAAACACCATGGCTGAAATGGTAGAACAAATAAGCTCTTTGAAGAAGGAAACAGAAGAATTAAGGAAGTCAATGGAAGAAATACAGGAAGATAGGGAAAACAGAATGGAAGCAGCAGAAGAGTGAATCAGTTCCCTTGAAGATACAGAAACAAAAAGAACCAAGACAGAAAAAGACAGAGAAATCCAGAGGAAAAAAAAGCAAAGACACAATATAAGAAATCTCAGATGCCATAAAGAAAAATAACATAAGAATTATTGGAGTACCAGAGGTTGAAAATGATCAAGGAAGTGAAAACATATTTAAGGAGATATTAAGGGAAAATTTCCCAAGTTTAAGAGAAGAAATGAAGCTAGAAATACAAGAAGCAAGACGTACTCCAAACTTCTATGATAGAACTAGAAACTCAGCTAGACACATACTGATAAAACTTCTAAGAATGCAAGACAAGGAAAGAATTATGAAACTAGCAAGATCAAAGAAAAAGATAACTTACAAAGGAAACCCTATCAGACTAACCTCAGACCTATCTGAGGCCACACTACAGTCCAGAAGAGAATGGAAGGATATATTCAAAACACTGCAAGACAAAAAATGCCAGCCACAAATTCTTTATCCTGCAAAATTATCCTTTCTATACGAAGAAAAAGTATGGATTTTCCCAGACAAACAGAAACTTCAGAGATTCTTTATGACCAAACCCCCTCTCCAAAAAATTCTGCAACAAGTACTAAAACCAATACCACCAGAAAAATGAAAAAGAGGAACAATATAAGGCAGAAAAAAGCAAAACAAAAAGAGATAAAATGGCAAACACAGATGCCAGCATAACAATTTTAACTCTTAATGTAAATGGACTAAACTCAGCAATAAAACAATGCAGAGTAGCAGGCTGGATTAAAAAACACAATCCAACCTTCTGCTGTCTTCAGGAAACACATCTAAACACAAAAGACAGGCATAGACTGAAAGTAAAAGGTTGGAAAACAGTCCTACAAGCCAATGGTCTAAAAAAAAAAAAAAGCAGGAACAGCAATACTTATATCAGACAAGATAGACTTCAAA
>JAGFMF010011929.1:1039884-1058050 GCA_019455555.1 Galemys pyrenaicus | reverse complement strand
GAGAAACTAGGGACATTTATAGAAACATGGATGGAACTAGAAGGAATTATACTCAGTGAAACAAGTCAGAAGGCAAGAGAAAAATATCAGATGGCTTTACTATTAGGAGGAATATGAAAGAACAACAATAAAGAATAAGCTCAAGGAATTGGGCAATTATAACCAAAAGTAAACAAAAAAACTCAACAAGACCAAAAAGCCAGGATAAACCAAACGGACCATGGGGGGGTAGGGGAAAGGGGGATGCAAAGATGGGGATGAGGCCAGAGGGCGCACAAGGGACTGAGGTGATGGTGCACCGGTGAATTGGTGGTGGGTACTCCCTGGGGACTACAAATGATGTCAAATATAATTAATAATAAAAAAAGAATCTTGAAATGTAAGTAGCTTTTAACAAATGGCATATTTTACAATTTCTATCTTTAGCATTTGATGGAAAATATATCAATGGGAAACTCCTGCAACCTGTCTGTGCTCTCCAAAACGTTCTCACTTTATAATCTAAAAGTCACTAAATAAAATAATTAGATTATCATTAGTGAATAAAGTACTATTCATTTCTTAACCTTGTCAAGCAGGAAGGTGATATATGGGGATAGGGGGTGAGGATAAGAACAGTTGAGGAAGAAAGGTAGGTGCCCTAGAGTGGAAACCCTTGGCCAGAATCCAGAACCAAGTATAGGTATCCTATATATTACATAGGGTTCTCAGATGCAAATAAGAGAACCCACCCTGGCTAGTTTAAAACATAAGCATTTTATTAAAGGGCCTGTATTAATCATAGAATAATTGGGTTCTAGAGCTGACAAACCTGTTTCATCCCAGACAGAATTCCCAGGCTCCCCAAATGACACTATACAACTGGACTGCCAAGGGGGCTGGAGAGATGGTGCTGGTTCTGGCATTACATTGCCCTTGAGGTGCTCAGGAGTCACCCAGATTCAGAATCAAATTAGAAAGTCATCACTAAAGCTACTAAGCTACTGGTTTGGAGATCATTCATCTCTACCCTGTTGCACAGGAGAAAAGTGAATGTCTTACACTCAGCCTTTCTTCTTGACTAATTCAATTCATAATTAAAGTCTAATACAGGTGTCTAGTGGTGGAGGCTAAATCATACTCAGAATCTTCACTTCCAGGGAGTAGTACACACAGCCTAACACTTTGGTCCTCAATATTCATACACATTTTGCTCTTAAACAAATTACTTTACTTTAAACATTTACTCTAAGCAATCACAACAACAGATGTTCCAGCCTAACCTAAGCTTGGATCTTCTAAAATTGCTGATTTTTTTTTTTGTTTTAAACTGAAAAATGGTTTAATAATAGCCAGCTCACTTACAGTCAAACACATAAAACATACATATATTTATTCTCTTCTCAAAAGTCTGATTAGCTAGAGCATCCATCTCTGAAAAATAGTCATTCCTCCTCGAGGTCATTTACAACCCAATGTTGTCATTCTCCTCTAACCTATGAAATAAATTAGAAAGGTAGATGTCATAAAGACAGCGGTAGAAGAGCGAGTGATAAAAGAAGTTACATAATATACATATATACACATACAAGTATGTGAGCTAGAGAGGTGGGGAGAGAGAGAGAGAAAGAGAGACAAAGAGAGATAGAATGAGAATTGCACTTCTCATTTCTGTGAATGGTCAGGCAAGGTTGTAGTTGTTATTTAAAGATTCTTCTCTCTGTTCAGAGTGCCTTTACCCTCAGTCAATACTCCAATTAGTCTGTGCTCATGATGATTCTTCCTATTATCTTTTTAAAATTGTTACCATAGATGTGGTCGTTTTGGGATGTATCCCAGAGGATCTCCTACATTTCAGACTTATCTCTTTCTGCCTTTATTATGTAACAACACACCTTTTCCACTTTTTCACCAAGACCAATCTTTCTGACTACAAAATAATTCCTCTCCTTTTTATTTTTGGTTTATTATTTCTATGTCATCAAGAGCCCACAGTAGCCAGATAGCATCTCAGTTTCTAGTTCAATGGGACCATCACTGCATCCCTGGTGAACAATGAGGTCTAAAGCTGTAGAGCCCACAGTCTCAGGAGCAGAAAATAAGTATTTTGCAGACAGGTCAGAGAGATGTAAGAGAGAGATCACACTGCTTAGTTCCTCTGCCAGGCATTGTGGCTGTGGGAAAACCATCTTCACTTGTTGCTGATGTGTAGCACTCACATCCTTCAACCTTGCAAATCATTGTTTCCCAGCCAGTGCTGTAACTGGGTTTTGGGAAGGTATCCCCTCATTCTACGAAGCAATCTGCTTCTGTATGCAGTATGGAAAGGCCAGTAAGTACTGTGAGCTGTAGCATGAACAAATATGGCTTTACTTTGAGTGAGAGAAGCAGTATTGTGTGGGATACAATCATGGTGAGTGAATAGGGCTTTGAGTAAGTCATCAAAGATACTGAAGAAGAAGAGAGAAGCTTGGCAGGCAGGGAGGACAAATCCATACCTGAACCACATATATTATAGTGAACACAAATTCTGTTTGATGACCTAACTAGCAAACCCCCCAACTAAACTTCAATTTTATAATCTTTGTTCTCTACTCCTCTATACATAGTGTAGATATTGCTGAGTACAGTTCCAGAAACTCTAGAGAGCCATCATATAGGTGATGATGGGGAGCTATACTGTCTCATCTGGGCACAGAATGATTCTTGTCCTCAGACAACCCTTCTCCTGTTCATTTATTCACTTTTCACACCATCAACAACTCCCCAAACCTAAGACTCAGCCCTTCACCCTCATTCTCAGGACATGACCTCTACACTTTCTTCAGGAAAGGCTTTCTTCTGAAGCCTAAAATGTAATAAAAATAATCCAGACTGTTATACTTCAAGATTTAGAGAAGTAATTTTTAAAATCTTAAAATCCTTATCTTTCCAGATTCTTGCTTCCTTACCTGTCTCCACTGGAATTCTTAACCTACCATGTTTACTTGCTTCTAGCTCCCAGATAGTTAGTATACTCAGATTTAACCAGTTTTGGTGCGATAACAATAATAAAGGCTATTTAAAAACTAAGGTAAACACTTTCTTCATCCTGCATTGTCCTCCTTCCATCTGGTTAAGGTTTTTCAAAGAAAGGTTGTGAGGGCTTTCGTCATGGCCCAGGTGTTAAGTCTCAGCACTACCATCATGTCTGCCTGAGTTCAATCACCAGCCAGGAAGATGACCCACATGACACAGCAGACCTCTCCTGCCTCGCCCGCTGCTCCTCTCAGCAGTGGATTTCAGTAGACCCACCTGTTCTGCTCCCTACTCTGTCTCTTGTGAAACCCCTCACTTCCTGTGTCTCTGGTTTATACCTCAGTTCATTTACCCAAAAATTAGTAAAGTTTTTTTTAAAAAAAGGGCTCTCCAAAAGCTTCCTAATAGAAGTTAAAACTTCCTTACAGCAGTTAAAAACTTTCCTTAAAGAAAAATAAAGGTTGTGACCAACCAACATCTGCTTTCTCACCTTTCTTTTACTCCCCAGCCTCTATAATTAGGTTCTTAATCTCTTTCTTCCCTAAAACTGCTTAGACCACAGTTTTCAGGCCCATGATGTAGGGACCAAACTCAGCAGCCACGCTGGTCCTTATCTTACCCTCTCTCTCTGTAGTGACTGATAGAGTTGCTTCTCCTTTACCTCTCCTCCGTTGCTTCTCTGACCGCAGTCATCTGGCTTCTTGTTTCTCTTCTGTCTACCTACTTCTTAAATCTGTTCTTCAAGGATTACCCCTCCCAGTCCTTTTATTTTCTTTTTATTGTATCTCTGAGCAACCTCCATCCACTCCAGAGTTGTTATGGTTTTGAAACTGACCCTATGTTTGTGACTTTTGGTCTTGATTTCATTTATGAATCTCACATCCACCTATTCAATTGCCTATGAATCATGTCCAGATTAATAACTCACAGGCACCCCAAAGTCAACAAGGCTCAACCTGAAATCATCTTTCTTAAATGTGCTTTCTGTCCTACTAATCCCCAGTGACATTCTCAGGAAAAGCAAAGTTGCAGTTCATAATGAGATGGTAGAAAGTGTGTAGGGGCAAAAAAACAAGGTAGGAGAGGGCTGGTTTAAAGAGAAGGACAGGGTGGAGGGCACAGCCCGCGCTACACAGAATTGACAGAGTGTAAGGAAGGGCAACTTCTCAAGGAGAGGGGTGCTCGTCTCCGCTGAGGAAGAGAATCTGGGGAAAGAACTATGCCAAAATATCATACCTAGAGCAGTGATTGTTGATTTAATGAACAGCAGGAGCAGCACCCAGGAGATCATCTGGAAGAGTAAGATGTTGGAAGGTGTAGGGAGAGGTCATCACGGTATTGTACTGAGAGGTGAAGCTTGGTAATAACATGCATGTTCAAAATTAACCAGCCTGAGTTCTAATAAAATTCAGTGGTGGAAACACCAAAGACTTGGGCTGTTGGGCCTCCTTCTACTGAAACTTTCTGAGAAGGGCCAGGCCATGAGAAAAGACTGTTGACATTCATGATGCTACAGGTGTTTTGTGTGTGGGAGTCTTGAATCTCCAATGAGTATGCAACTCTTTCAAGACCAGTACCATCACAATTGTTTTTTTACAACTCCATTAGCACCTAGTAGTTTGCCAGGCACATTGAGGGTGCTCTATAAATAATATATGGAAAGAAATAACCAAATAATTATGCCGGCTGTCTCCCTAACATCTCTCTATCATCTCTTTTCTCATCTCAAGAAGCCAGTTAAGTTTGCCATCAGAATCAGAAAATGACGGGAGGGAAGTCTGGGTAACAAGGAGAAAAGAAGAGAAAATATCTATTAAATGCTTTGAAAATAGTTTTTTTTTGTAAAGTTACTCAAAGGGTATCGTTTTAACAAGTATATTTTATTTTCCATTAAAAAAATAGAAAAGCACACATAGCTATTCTACTGTTACACCTGTGGTATGCTAAATTCTTATAGCACACAAAGCTATCAAAGAAAATTCCAGCACATCCACCTAGCATCAGGCTTACCAGCCCATGAATCTGTGAATGGAGGTAACAGTCTTAATAAAGAAGTTATTACCTCCAGGATCACCTTCATTGTCACCATCTGAATGGTAGCCCAGCCTCCAAGTAGCTCCAGTAGCATTTGTCTCCCCTGAAGAGCCCAGAATTTCATTTTGCGCCTTCCTTATTAATGTCAATAGTTGACTTCACCTTCTAGCTAATGTGGCAGTCTACTGCTCTGCCTAGCCAAAGCAAGCAGCATAATTCTGGCAAAGGTGAGATTGGTTTCTGATTTTTATCTCTAATTATGAAAGACAGGTGATATTGATGAATTTAAATCCCTCCTCTAAATGTCTGTTAAATGCACTGCAAAGTGAGATATGCTTTTATTTTATAAATTGAGGGGCAGCAGACTTAAACAACAGAACTGGTGGGAGGGTAATAGAGGCCACTATTTATCATGGCTCTCTTAATTAACTGCTCTCTTAACTTCTCTGTAGGCCATTTCTTTGCTCCAAAGGTGTCCCTGAGTTGACCAGTCTGAGCTTCAGTCTACTTCTTAATACTGGACAGGCTTTCTTGCAGGAAGCCATAGTGTTGGTGCTGATGCTCTGAACAAATCATTGCCACAGGCATGGTCTATCTTGGCTATTGAAGGCTTTTCTATCCTCCAAATCTCCTGGGATGGGGCAGCTTTAAATGGACTCCTGTCCCAGCCACACTGTCACATCATCTAAGCCTTAAGTCTAAAGAGATCAAGTCCTATGCAATTTCTTGCCCTTGTTGGAAGTTAAGAAAAAATGGAGGAGGGGTGGAACAGGGAAAATCTTCCAGTCTCCTCAAGTCGCACTAGGTAATTCTGACCTTATTTACTCAGGTAATTTCTTACCCATGTAATTTTTTCAGTAGCAATCAACAGGTATTTTTTAGCCCTAATTTTTTTTTTTTTTTCATCCAGACACTAGAGAAAGAGCTAGGGCTATAAAGATGAGTAATACTGAAGTTTTAGTTTTTCAGTGAGTGATAACAGATTTGTAACTAAAGAAATTATGACACTATTAAGATATAATCAGTGTCATTATGAGCTATGCAAACCAGATGGCTGTTTGGACTTGGAGTGTCTAAGCAGGTTTCACAGAGGCAGTGGCATTTAAGAAATGAACAGGATTTTCTAAAGTGAGGAATGGGGTGGAGGAGCTGTCACTTATATCTGTGTACAAAGAGTTTGCTGTCTCTGGAAGAACACAAACACACACGTTTTTAATTCCAAAATGCAAAAGAAGACCTTCACAGAGGGCAACACAAGTGACCCCGGGTGTGATGCCAACTGTCACCCAACAGGGGAGGACAATTCCAAGGGAGGCATTAAGACAATGGAGACTGTGATCAGTCCAAAGATGGGCATGCATTGAGGCTTTGGTGGCCTGGGGTGGGATAATGTTTTCATTTGGAGAAGCAGGGTAATTGAGACTTCAAAAATCAGAGCAGGGGCATAGATACTTACCTTTCCTTCCATATTTCCCAGGGACCTTTGTCCCCTCGAATCTGCCCCTTGTGCTTATCCCTTGAACTCAAGGAGGCACAGATCTGAACATCATCTCCCCACCACAAATAAAGGAGACTGCCAAAGGCAAAGGAGAATGTGCATCTGTAGCCCCTCCTCCCTAGTCTTGTCCTGGTCTCTTTCCTACTCTGTGTTGTTCATGTTCTTTAAGACTCTCTTCTGAAATGGGAAGAAAGCACAAAGTTCCAAAGGATAAACAGGGATTCTGGAGTAAAACTGACAAACCGACTGTGTACATATCTGTCAATGCGTATTCCCAACAGAAAGTCTTCTTATTGGACAGGGACATATTCAACAAACTCCAGAACAACAATTGCCAACCAAGGAAATCTCTCCTTCCTCTATAAAGAAAAAATAAGGACCTTTTCAGACAAACAGAATCTACAAAAATCAATTACAACTAAACCCCCACTCCAAAAAATACTACAAGAAGTCCTAAAACCAAAACTAACAAAAGAATGAATAAGAACAGAATAAGACAAGGAATAAAATCACAAAAAGTCAAACAAAATGGCAGACACAGATCCCAATATATCAATATTAACTCTAAATGTAAACTCATCCGTAAGAAGACACAGAGCAGCAGCCCAGCCTAGATTACAAAACAGGACCCAACATATACTCACCAAATGAAGGAGTACCAAAATATATCAGACAATTATTATCATCTCTGAAAAGAGACATTAGAGAAAATACATAAATAGTAGGTGACTTCAGCATACCACTCACACCAATGGATAGATCAGTGAGACAAAGAATAAACAGGGAAACTAGAACTCTAAACAATGACCTAGACCTCATGGGCTTAACATACATCTATACAACACTAAACCCTTAAAAATGTGAATACACATTTTTCTCAAGTGCACATGGATCATTCCCCAGGATTGATCACTACTAGGACACAAGTATCAACAGATACACTAAGATCAAAATCATACCAACTATCTCCTCTGACCATAAAAGCATCAAACTAGAAGTAAACCATGAAAAGAAAACAGGAAACCCTGCTACTTCATGGACATTGAAACCCACACTACAGGAAAACCACTGGATCAATGAGGAGATCAAAAGAACTTTAAAAAAACCTCAAGATGAATGTTAATGGGGACACAACTCTTCAGAACATAGGGGGTGCAGCAAAAGCAGTTATAAGAAGAAAACATATAACAATATAGGCTCATGTCAAGAAACAAGAAATAACTCAAAGAAACAACCTAATCTCTCACCTTAAAGAATTTGAAAAAGAACAACAAAACCCCCAGAAGCCCTAGAAGAAAGGAAATAATAAAAATCAAAGCAGAAATAAATGAAATAGAAGTTAATCACATGATCCAAAAGCTCAATGAAACCAAAATTTGTTTATTAAAAAAAATAAACAAGCCTTTGGCTAGACTCACAAAGAAAAGGGAGAAAGCATAAACACATAGATCATAAACAAAAAAGAGTAAGTTACAACAGACACAGCAGAAATCAAAAGACTAATCAGAGATTGCTATGAACAGTTATATTCAAACAAATTCAATAATCTGGAAGAGACAGACAAATTCCTACAACTGTACAATCATCCAAAGCTAGGTAAAGAAGACATAGAACACCTAAACAGACCAATTACAAGCAGTGAATTTGAAACAGTAATCAGAACCCTCCCCAAAACAAAAGACCAGGACCAGATGGTTTTACAAATGATTTCTACCAAACATTCAGAAAACACTTGTCCCTATATTATACAACTCTTTCCAAAAATTGGGAAGGAGGGGATACTGCCAAACATGTTTTATGAAGCCAACATTACATTAATATCAAAACTGAACAAGGATAACACACAAAAAAAGAAAACTATAAACCAAACTCTCTAATGAACACTGATGCAAAAACCCTCAATAAAATCCTAACCAACAATGCATCAAAAAAATAATTCACCATGACCAAGTATGATTTATTTCAAAGACACAAGGATGGTTCAACATCTGAAAATCAATCAGTATAATCCAACACATCAACAAAAATAAAAATAAAAACCATTTGATCACATCAATAGATGCTGAGTAAACATTCAACAAATTTCAACATCCATTTATGATAAAGGCCCTCAAAATTCTCAGGATAGACAGACCATACCTTAACATAATAAAGGCCATATATGAGAAGTCCATAGTCAATATAATTTTCAATATTGAAAAGCTGAAAGTTTTCCCTTAAGATCTGGAACAAGACAAGGATGTCCACTTTCACCTGCTTTTCAACACAAAACTGGAAGTCCTAGCCAGAGTAATAAGATGGAGAAAGACATACAAGGGAGGAATCCAAACAGGAAAAGAAGTAAAACTATCACTATTTGCCGATGATATAATAATATACATCGAGAACCTCAAAAACTCCACAGAAAAACTAATCAAAAATAATAAACCAGTGTAATAAAGTAGCAGTATACAAAATCAACACACAAATATCAGTAGTCTTTCTATATGCAAATAATAAATCTGAAGAAGAAGAAAGAAAACTATCTGTTTTATAATTGGAACAAAAAAAAATCAAATATTTGGGAACAAACCTAACAAAAGAGGTGAAGGACTTATATAAAGAAAATCATAAAACACTGTTAAAAGAAATAGAAGATGACACAAAGAAATGGGAAGACATCCCCTGCTCATGGATTAGAAGAATCTACAATATCAAAATGGCCATCCTACCAAAAGCAATTTACAGATTCAATGCTATATCAATAAAAATTTCAATGATATTCTTCAAGTAAATAGAACAAATATTAATTAAATTCATATGGAGCCACAAATAATCCTGAATAGCCAAAGGTCTCCTGAACAAAAAGAAAGGAAATGGAGGCATCACACTCCCAGACTTCAAACTATACTACAAAATATAATAATTAAAACTGCATGATACTGGAACAAAAACAGACACACAGACCAGTGAAATCAAATAGAAAACCCAGAAATAAACCCATAGACTTATGGACAACTAATCTTTGAAAAAAGGAGCAAAGAATATGCAATGGAACAAAGACAGTTTGTTCAATAAATGGGAAAACTGGACTGCTACATGCAAAAGGATGAAGCTAGACTACTATCTCTCACCATGCACAAAAGCCAACTCAAAATGGATTAAAGAATTAGACATAAAACTTGAAAGCTGGGGCCTCCCTGGTGGTGCAGTGGATTAAGCAACGCACTATGAAGCAAACCGCAGCCACTGCATCACGAGTTCAATCCCTGCTGCTGGCCAGGGTGGAGACCCACATGGCGCAGCAGACCTCTCCTGCCTCGACCGCTGCTCCCCTCAGCAGTGTACTTCAGTTGATTTGCCTGTTCTGCTCCCTGCTTTCTATGGTGAATCCTCTCACACACACCCCACACACACCTCTGGCCTGTACCCCAGCTCTTGTATGCATAAATAAATAAATCTTTTAAAAAAACAAGACTTGGGCCTCCCTGGTGGCGCAGTGGGTTAAGCAATGCACTATGAAGCAAACCACAGCCACTGCAGCATGAGTTCAATCCCTGCTGCCAGCCAGGGAGGGGACCCACATGGCGCAGCAGACCTCTCCTGCTGTGCCCGCTGCTCCCCTCAGCAGTGTACTTCCATTGATCTGCCTGTTCTGCTCCCCACTCTCTGTGGTGAATCCTCTCGCCACCCCCCACACCTCTGACCTGTACCCCAGTGCTTGTATGCATAAATAAATAAATCCTTAAAAAAAAACAAGACTTGAAGATTAAATTATATAGATGAAAACACAGGCAAAACATTACATGACATACACCTCAGTAACATCTTTAAAGACACAGAACCTAAAGCAAAGTACATGAAGGAAAAAGATAAACAGCTGGGGCTACATCAAACTAAAGAGTTCTGTATAAGCAAGAGAGACACTAACCAAAACAAAGACACACTCCACAGATGGGAGAAAATTTTTGGACTCCATACAACTGATAAGGGATTGATCACAAAGATCCACAAAGATCTCACATGACTCAACAAAAACAAAGTAAATAACTCAGTTAAAAAAGGGGCAGAAGAACTCAAAAGACTCTTCTCCAAAGAGGAAATGCAAATGGTCATCAGGCATATGAAAAAATGTTCAACATCCCTCATAATCAGGGAAATGCAAATTCAAATCACGTTGAGATACCACCTTACACCAGTAAGAATGGCACATATCAAAAAAACTAGCAACAACAAATGTTAGTGAGGATGTGGTGAAAAAAGAACTCTCCTACACTGCTGGTGGGAATGCAGACTGGTCCAACCACTATGGAAAGCTGTATGGAGGTTCCTCGGTCTACTAAAAATGGAGCTACGATTAGATCCAGCAATTCCACTCCTAGGGATCTACCCAAAAGACAGAGAAATGTCAATTCAAAAGAATACATGTATCTCTATGTTTATTGCCGCACTATTTATAATAGGTACGACTTGGAATCAACCCAAACAAATACCCAAAAGTAGAAGACTGGATCAAAAAGATATGGTACATAAACACAGTGGAAGACTATTCAGCAATCAAAAAAGATAAACTCATGCCATTCGTAGCAACATGGATGGAGCTTGAATAAGTGGAGCTAGTGCAATAAGTCAGAATGAAAAAGAAAAATACTGGTTGGTTTCACTTATAGGAGGAATATAGGGAATCAAGAAAAAAATAATAACAGTAACAACAATAATCAAATGGAGGAAAACCACAACAAAACAAAACAAAAATAAATAGACAACTACAAATCAGAGACAGTCTGCAGGTGATGGGGAGAGAAAGGGATAAAAAAAAATAAGGGTGGGTAGAGCACAAGGGATTATGGTGATGGTGCACTGGTGCATTGGTGGTGGAAATTCTTTGGGGACTACACCCAAGAAAAGAAAGCAAATATTGTTAAAAATTTTTTTTAGATAATAATAAAATTAAATTAAATTGAAAAATAAATAAAATAAAGAAAGTCTTTTTATTGGAACCATAGAGTTAGCAGCATTAAGAAAACTCAGGCAGTCTCTTGGAGTTTGTGGATTGGGGTTAGACTAGTAGTATCAACTATCGGATGTTCATTGTGCATTCTGATTATACAGTGGACAGTCTCTACAGGAGCTTATGAGTGGGTTCAAAGATGTAGAGTGAATACATAAAAATATAAATTACAATGCAAGTAAAACGGCATAAAAACTGATGCTGTAGATTAAATGTTTGTATTGCCACCTTCCTTCAAATTCATGTATCAAAACACTCCTTCTGGTAGGTAATATTTGGAGGTGGGGCCTTTGAGGGAGGATGGGTCATGAGGACAGACTTCTAATGAATGAAATTAGCGACCTAATTAAGAAGACCCCAGAAATTTCCCCTTGCCTTCCCACCATGTGAGGACACAAGAAGACGATCAGTGGACCGGCAAGAGGATTTTCACCAGAGAGTAAACTTGTTGGCACCTTGATCTTGGATTTAGTTTCCAGAACTGTGAGAAACAAATTCTGTTGTTATAAGTCACCCAGTCGGTGATATTTTGTTACAGTAGCCCGAGCAGACTAAGGCAATTAAGATGATAGACATTTAAGAATCTCCTCTGAAATGGGAGGGAAGGTGGAGATTGGATTAGATTATTTCCTTAGACCCTGTTTTTAGACCCACCATGTGTGACTGATGATGAGTACTGGAAAGGGAGGTCAGAGTTTTAGCATCTGACAGATTTTCTTCTCTTCTTCTGATTCCATTAGGGTCTGAAAAAAGTTTAAAATAGTAATACTTATGTGGAATTAAAGAGCACTTAGCTGCAATAATACCTGTTATATTACCTGTGTCTTGATATGTACAAGACACATTATATTGAGGATATTGACTAGTGAATTTACAGAGTACACTGAAGCTTCCTTATACCCAAAATTTGTTAGATTCATGAGGTCATTTTAAAAGTATTATTAAAATTTTTGTTACGGTAAGAAAACAACAAAATGTTAGGTATGTCATACAGAACTGTTAATATAAGCACCATGCTGTACTGTGGATCTCTGCAACTCATCTTGCTTCATTGAAACTTTATGCCCTCTGACTAGGACCTCCCTGCTCCCCTGTCTGCAGTCATCATTCCATTTTTTGATTTTAAGGTTGTTCTTAAATTTAGGTAGCTTGCAAGTTCAAAGGTCACCACACAAAAAGCAGCATTTGACATTTTTTTTTTTACCACTCTCAGTAGTCTTATTCCTATATTTGTGTCTATGTAGTGTCTTTCTTCTTATTAGGGTCTTCAACAAGGTTAATATTTTTGATCCTGTCAGATAGGATGGAGTTCATCATTTTCTTGACAGAGGTAAAGCAGGTAAAGAGGTAAAGCAGGTAAAGCTCAGAGTGACACTGGGCTTTTCCAAATGTCTGGCTCAAAGAGGAGAGAGGGAGACTCAGCTTTCAGACTCACTCAGAGGTATTAAGAACAGTTCCTGAGCTCAAATTAAGACCTTACCTCCTAGGACCTTCTATACAATCTCTTTGGGATTCAAGAAGGGCCTAAGGCATCCAACCCTTCCTACTTTTCAATAGTTACAACTTCACATTATTATTTGCCTTGAGTCCAATGAGACCAACCTCATGATGCCATCTGTCATTGTTTATTTCAGTTACCTCAGGAAACCCAGCCTCCCAGCTCATACCTCATCTCTTTAGGTTTTGCTTACGTGTTTTCTATGCCCATCTCTTTCCTTTTTCTAAATCCTAAATTTCTTCTGCAGTTGTCTCTGTAGTTCCTGGCCCATCACCAACAAAATCCTGCATGTCCTTAATCTCTGTCCTGAAGATGCTATGTCCCTACGGACTCTCAGAGGGTGACTGTTTTTCTCCTGGACTCTTTGTGCTTCTGGAAGAGAGCTAGGTGTTCTCAGGGATGGGTGAAGCAGCGACAGAGTGGAGCCAGCACACTGCCTCCCACCCACAAGGTTTATGGTCTGTTTCAGGCTGCAGCTCTGAGCCAGTAACTGAACCTGTACTGGTGGTCTGAATGCATGACCCCTGGAGAACCTCAGATAAATAAATTACCTCTGTCTGACTCCCTCACCCACCCCTTTCTGTTTGGCTATGGTGACTGATGGATGTGATTCACAAACAGGTGACCTGGTTAGGTGAACCCACAGAATTCTTTAGCTCAGGTTACAATGACAATTTTTACAACTCTTGATGAAATCCAGGCCCCACAAGGTCAGTCTTTGGGGGACAAGGAAAGGACTTTGAGAAATTGGGGGCAGAGTGAGGAGAGGGGAGTTGTTCATAGAATCAATTGATATTTCCACCATCACCCATTGGGACAGAAAGTCTGGTATTGGGCACAACCAGACCACAAGTTGCTGAGTATTTGTGAACAAAATGTCCAGTGCTGTGGGGCTGGGGCAGCTCAGAGGAGGGGCAGGTGGCACTGCCAGCCAGTGGCACATACAATAGGACCAGCAAAGAAAGTGGGGCAGGCCAAAGGGACTGGTGATGCAGCACCTCCCTGCCTATTCCCTGACCCCACACACTTGTGGGCCAAAGTTTCTTAAATTGTAGTCTTGGACCATCAGCAAATGAATCACTTGGAAATGTGCTCAAAATGAGAGCCTTGAGTCTTAAATTCTGCTTAGTAATGGGTCTTCATGTATGTGAGCTCCCTGGGTGATTCTATCCCATGTAAAAAACTGTGAAAACAATTGTTAAAGCTGGGGTCTCCCTTCCTGCTAGAAGGTGGCCCTTCCCCTGCAGGCTGTGCTTGCTGGGAAGTGACCATATTGTAGGTCACTAGACTCTGGAGTCCATTCTGGTAGCTCTGGCTACCCTGGCCCCTATGCTTATAGTCCATCACTCCAAGCCATCTGAACCTAGGGCGTTAACACAAAACTCCTTATTTATCTCTCCCGACCTACTCCTTTCTTTAACAACCAACCTCACAAAATCTGAAATAGTCTTAAATCCCCCTTGCCTTTCACTTCTCTCTCTACCACACCAGCTGCCACATGGGTAGATCACTCTCTACATTCCTGTTGCTGTGTTGAGGGCCTTCATCTCTCGCAAGTAAGGAGAGCAGCCATCCTGGTTTGCCTGGGACTAAGGGATGCGGGACTTTCCACAGTAAAACCCAGGCAAAACGCAACTAAACTGAAAACCAAGAATACCCAGGACCATCTGGTCACCCCTTGACTGGATCTCAGCTTAAAACTACCCCTCAGTTTCTGAGCCCACACTCTCAGATCCACACATACCCTCCTGCTCCCCACCCTCCACTATAGCTAACTCCCTCCCAACTGCATAATTGTTTCTGATCTCCAAATCTTTAAACTTCAAGGACTAATTTGCTTCCTAACTGATACATGTGAATACCTACAGTATCCCAGTGTGGCCCAGCCTGCCTTACCAGTTTTGTCTTCCTTTGCTCCCACTGAGAGCACTTTACACAGGACCTTTTCACCTGTTGGCCTGTCTATGTTGCTTTGGGGCTCCAAACACTTCCTTGGTCCATTCATTGCCTTTTCAAGCATTACCCATTATGTAGGTCCCAGCTCAGATGCTTCTACTTCTGAGATGCCACCAGCTGGAAGCGCTTTCCTCCTCTCAACTCCTGTCAGTGCTCTCCAGTGCCAGTGGCTTTCATCACAGGCACCTTGACAGGTACTTCCCTATCACCCTCTACCCCCGTTTAGCCCTAAGTCCATGAGTCAGTCTTCCTTATTCATTTTTCTTATCCTCTGAAACTCATCAAACCTTGTATATCATAGATGATTAGAAAACAGACATTCAAGTTGAGGGAACAAATAGATACACTTTCATGATATTTTTATTAGATTGAAAATTTTTGTGAAGTGGATGTGCATGGACATCATACATCACTGTTGGGATCACCTTAGCTGATACCACTGGAACACATATCAAGAACTCATGCCCAGTTCCATTTGCAATCCCTCCAAATGAGGAATAATTGTTGCTGATATTTCCCAAGTGTGTCCTCTGTGGTCTAAGGGCCTCCTGTGCACTAACTCTTAGCTTCACAGTAGCTCCAAGAACTGGCCCAGGGAAGACCTGAGAGTTGGACTGATTGAGATGGAAACCCAGCCCCACTACTTATTAGCTATGTCCTTGGGCAAGTGGCTTAACCTGTGTTTTCTAATTTGTATTAATAAAATGGGTATAAAAATGGTAGCTAATTCAGTGGGGTGGGGAGGACTATTTCACTTCATTGAATCCAATGATAAGATGCACCATTATCTTATGTACCATTATTAGGTGCCAATGAAAGGTTGGATACCACATATCGTTAGGTGAGATCTGATGCCACAAATGTTGAATGAAGCATGAAAAGACATGTGTTTTACCATCAGTGAAAGATGATAAGTGGTTTAAATAAGTGATGACACTGTTATGCACTGAATTGTGTCACCCCAAATTTCACACATTGAAACCCTAATGCCCAGAATTTCAGAATGTGGTCATATTTGAAGATATAGCCTTTACAAGAGGTAAGTATATACAATTAGGTCATGAGGAGCCCTCATAAGAAGAGATTAGGATAAACACACACACACATACCAAGGAAAGACATATAAAGACACAGAGAAGGTGGTCCTTTACAAACCAGGGAGAAAGGACTGAGAAGAAACCAACCTTGTGGACACCTTGATTTTGGACTTCTAGCTTCCAGGACTGTGAAGAAATCAGTTTCTATTGTTTAAGCTGCCCAGTTTGTGGTACTTGGTTATGGAAGCCAGAGAAAACTAGCAATCCCTCAATAGAACTTTAAAAACTTTAAGACTCTCAGTTAGGGGACTATCCTATCTCAACATGAGACCTGCCAACCCAAACTCAGCTGGTAACCTGTTTTCAGTTAACTCAGCATGAAGTGACACCTTCCTTTCCACTTGGGTCTCAATTCATGAAGGAGTCAACTATTGACTTGGGACATAAGAATTATATGTGAACTAGTACTTGGCCTCTTATTTTTTAAAAAGTCCATTTTCAAGGGCATGAGAAGAAAGTGTGAGAAATTTTGAGTGTCAACAACATTAACAGGATTCTGGCTAAAATACACAGCTCATGTTTAACTCAGATCATCTTTTAGCAAAACTGACGGTGAGTACTTGATGTTAAAAAGGCTTGTAACAGCAGATTGTCTAGATGAATTAGATCTTCAAATAGGACTGACACCCCCTCCCATTATTTTTTTTTCTAAAGTGGTTTGACATTTGTGCATAATATGAAGAAAGATCATTAAAGCTGAAATGTGGCTGCTAAGAGGCTTCAGCTCATGTTTGCTAATCTCCTGTATGGTGAAACCCTGGCACCCAGACAAACCCTCATTCACATCGGAACAAAGCACTAGTTATGTGTGTTGAAATTCCTTAGAGAAAATGTCTCACAGGCTGTTGGGGAGTGCATGAATGCTGGAAATACTTCCCCGAGTGTTGCTCAATGTCCTGGGAAGACAGTCTGCTGGCATCTGGATGCTCACCCCAGAGAAGGGTTAAGTACTCTGGGGCACGTGGGTCTGGTGAGGACAGAAGGAGCATGGGTGGATGGGTTGGCGGAGATGGGGTTTGGTTGTTTTCTCTGTAATTGTCCCAGCTTGGGCTGGAGCCAGCTCCAGACTACCCACATTCTTAGTCCATTGAGAATATCTAAAGTCATGTTTGTCTCCCCTGCTTAGGACCAGGTTTTCCTGTTCTCTGATTTTAAGTCTTAGTTACTAAGTTTCCTCAGCTTTGGCTTAGAAAAGTGGGTGAAGAAATGAAGGGAAAATTTTTCATCAGTATTAAAGGTATGAAATGGTTAGGTGGGAGTCTAAGGGTGTAGGATGGAAACAAAGTCAACCATGGCTCCAGCTATTCAGAGATAAGTTCAACAGATGGAACTGAGTAAGTGACTATCAGGTACAGAGAGAGATGAGCAGTAGTAGAGTTATGTAAGAAGTGAGCACTCCTAGAAGAGGAAAGAACTCCTGGAAGAGGTGCTGGGGGATGATAGTTCTTGTGCACCCTGGACCAGCAGCATTAGTACCTTGGATAAGGATGCAAATTCTCTGCCTTCTCCAGATCTACTCAATCATAAACTCTAGAAGGAGCGACCCACCACCTATGACTGAGCAAGTCCTCCTGGTGATTCTGGTACACACTGAAATTTGTTAGGAGCACTTCTGGAATGAGAAAGAAACAGTCTGGTAGCACTGGGTGGTGGGGGTGGGAGGAAAGAGGAGCAGACAGTGTACTAAAGAAGTAGAAAAAGGACATTCTGTCCATAAAAAGGAAATGTATAAGGACTGCCAGGACCAAGGAAGATTTCATCAAGTTTGGGGCAGCACAGCATAACCTGGGTTCTTGGTAAGCACATGCCCACCACTGATGTCATGTAGAACTAAAAAAGGTAAAAGCTAAAAGGGGTAAAAGAACAAACACGGATCAGAATTACTGTTAAAACTGAGACAAGGGGAATTGCATTGCTGAGATTTTCCTGTAGATCATTTATTTATGGGTTCACTCTACATAGTCTGTTATAAATTTAATGCAAAGCTACCACACCACCAACAAAAGAGAGAGAGAGAGAGAGAGAGAGAGAGAGAGAGAGAGAGAGAGAGAGAGAGAGAGAGAGAGAGAGAGAGAGAGAGAGAGAGAGAGAGAGAG
>JAGFMF010011929.1:1007273-1039834 GCA_019455555.1 Galemys pyrenaicus | reverse complement strand
AGAGAGAGAGAGAGAGAGAGAGAGAGAGAGAGAGAAATCAAGAAAGGAAGAAAGGGAGGGAGAAAGGAAGGGAGGAAAAACTTTCCCTATCCCTTAGAACCCTGGATGTGACTCTATCTGGAAAAAGGGATCTTTGCAGATGTAGTCAAATTAAGAATCTTGAAATTAGATCACCCTAGATATTTAAGTGAGTCTTAAATCTAATGGCAACCATCTTTATAAGACACTAAGAGGAGATAGACACGAAGAAAAAGAGATGAGAAGACTAAGGCAGAGATCAGTTATATAGCTATAAACCAAGGCCCACCTGGAGCTACCAGAAGCTGGACAAAGTAAGAGAGTGCTCTCCCTCGGAGAGGGTGCATGGCACTGCTGATTTTGGAGTCTCATCTCCAAAACAATGAGATAATGAATTTCTGTGGTAAACTACCAAATTTGTGATAGTTTGTTACTGCAGTTCTAGGAAATAAATACACATGGCCTAAGGGAAAAGTCTATGGGACATGGTATCAGAAGGTCCTGTGTCTTTCAATTTTCTTTTAAATGTATTCCCTTGGGTGAGGTACAGACTCTCAGAGTCACAGCGGCCCCCACCTGTCTTATTAACGCTTCCTCTGGTTAGCATTGGCATTAGGGCTTCTGGGATAACTGGTCTCTCAACTCTTTTCCATCCTTGGCACCTAAACATTGTAACAACGGTGGGGGTGATGGACTTACTAACCCCAATCTTTGGAGAGTATCTTCAGATGACGCCATCTACTGTCCTTCAAATAGCTTAGTTGCTTCACTATGGAGGGGGAAGGAAATTTCTTACTAAAAAGTAGCTTGATGCCTTTGCCAGCACTGTGCACTCGCTGATATTTTATGAAGAAATTAAAGGCTTTGTCTCCTGACTGGGTGTCAGTCATTCTTGCCAGGGAGTGGGAGGGCGTGACTCTGGAAAATTAGTATTAAATAACTGTGGATGAGCACGTGCTTTCCGCAGAACAGAAGGAATAAACACAGGCCTGGTTGGGGATGTTATGTCACTGGATCACTGTTAACCATATGCAGGGCATGTGGAGGTTTGGAATTGCCTTCAGTTTCCCCACCAGAAAAAAAAATATTATCTGCAGCAAGTGTTTTCAAGGAAATTGCTAGCAGTAGCTACTCCTACAGAAAATTTTCTATTAGATGGGCCAATACTGTCTCCATCCAAGGGAACCTATTACTGGAGTACTAGAAAACACTTCAGCTAATAACACATTGCTTCTAACAAGGACCCCAGCTCTGCTTCTCATGTTGACTGGCAGGTGGGCCTCCACTCTGCTCTTTCCCAGCTGGTCTGCCTCCCTCTGTGTGTCAGTGTGTGTGTGGTGGGGGGCCATGGGTGGGGCAGGGGCTGTGGAGCAATTGCTTTATGTCTCAATGTTTCTCAGTGTTTCTGGGTTGAGGCAAGATAGTTTCAAATGGGACAAGGTAAGACTGTAAGGAAAAAAATTTGTCCTTGGTGGGCCCCCTACCTCACCCCAGAAACCTAGTTCCATCTGTGTCTGCCTCTGGCCACACTCAGATTTCCTATTTTCATCTTCTCTATCAAAGCACGGCTTCCTTTGCTGCAGTCCTCTCAAGTTTGGGTCTATGGTGAATAAAAGTCCTAATGGCTATTAACATCCTGCCATTTCCAGGTGAGCCATTTACATTTTTAAAGCCTTCTCTGGGGTGCCCATAAGAAGGTGAGCACTTCAGAGCTATGGTAGGAGTGTCCCTTTGAGGTTCTCAAATCACAAGACATATCTGACTGCAGACTGCACTGGTGGACTCAACAAGCCCTGGACCAACATTAAAAGTGAATTTATTTATTTAGGCCCACAGAGGTTATTTGGTTTCACCACAGATGTTGGCTCCAGGGAGAGAAATAGTTCCTGGGGTTTCTGCTAAAGATGACTCCCTTCAAAAAACAGGTAGGTACATAAAAAAGCAAGGTCCCCTCTTCTAGGCCTGGCTTGCAACCAAATGGCCTTTCCCTTAAATCCCCTGAATTGCTTTCCTCACCTATAAAATCTAGTAGTAAATCAGGGTGTGATCAGAACAATCATCCAGGCCAATCATAAAAAAATTTATCTCTCTGGGCCTCCCATCACGAGACCACATGTTTTTAATAAGCACTGCTGTCATCTCCAGAATCAGTGCGACAAAAGTTAGAGGATCTCTCAAGGCCCTCTCAGCTTCTGGAAGGGAAGTCAGGCAACAGTTACTGGCTAGGGCTCAGGAACCCGAATGCCTGAGTTCAAGGCGTGACTCTGATTCACCCGCAGTATGACCTTAGTAAGCCATACCTTTTTGTACCTTGGTTTTCTCATCTGTAAAATGGACATGTAGTTGATGATTACATTATGTCGAACAATCCAAGATTCAGAACAGTGTTGGACACAGGCACTTGACAGGGCATTTGACAATCTTTGGTCTTTAGCTCAATGTCAATTCTCTTTGCAGCCAACACAGCTCGCCTGGCTTGTCCATGACTTCTGTTCTCTCCCTGCCCTCAGGTTATATAATACATGACTTTGTTCAGGCAATGCCCAAATCCCCACTGAATTCCGGATGCTCTGATGACTCGTCCATCATTTTGTCTTCAAAGCAGAGCTGACAAAATGTGGGCCCTGCCTCAACACCAGTCCAGCCGAATTCATCTTCGATCTCTTTGGCTCTCAGCTCTCTCTGCTTCTCTTTCCCCATCTGTCTGTCTCCTCACATCTCAGTCTCTGCCTCCCTAGATGGCAATGCTGTGGTGTGCTGACTGACAGAAAAGCTGGTATGTGTTGGCGAGGCGGCTCTTTCCTCTCCCTGCTTTCCTTGATGGAGGGTGAGCTTACAGGCTCAGAGGCAGGGGACAGTGATTCAGTTGCTCTGAGGCTAACAGGCATCTCAGAAGCAAAGGTGGGAGACACCAGCTGCAGAACCACATCCTCACATCCTCATTCCTGCAGGGCAACTGCTATTGAACAGGAGCTGAAACAGCCAGCTGTCCCAGAAAGACGTCCATTTTCGCACATGCACTCTGGTTGCCGATCACCTGTCCAGTGTCATGCCCCTGACAGAGTCAGGTCAGGTGGCTTGGAGGTTGATCAGACTGCCAGTGAGAGAGGGGCCAGGCTGTGGGAAGTACGTGTCCACTTAGGGACACCGTTCAGGCTGAAAGCTGATCCTGGCGTCTGGCAGGTCCACTCTCTCAGAACTTTGGCCCTGAACTTCTCTGTGCTATGCCAGCAAGGATGACAAGAGAAAGAGAACTGAACAGAAATGGCAGCACTGCTTATAACCCAGCCTTGGCCTCCAAACAGTGTCATTTCCTCTGGCATAAGCACACCTATTGATATGAGGGTGTCAACGTAAGTAGGGTGGGAACAAATGCTGTAAATGAAGGAGACTGAGAGGAGGAAATCCAAGAAGGAGGTATCACAAGACCAGAAACTGGAGGTGGGGGTATAAATGGTAAACATAGTCATTAAACAAGCCATAGAAAAATAAAGTCTCTGGAGGTACAGACAGGAGGTGGGGGACATGGAGATTGGGGCCATTGTAAAAAAAAAAAAAAAAAAGCACCAGTCCTGTCAAATCTATTGAGTCAAATTAAATATAGAAAAATTCTTAAGCCCAACCCTAGAAATAGTTAATTTGGCAACAGCTAACAATTCCTCAGAGGAATGAACCCCTCCCAAAGGAAAAAACACTATAAGAGTGCAATTTCTGCCCTGGAAAATAGGCAGTTCTTGTGCCCACCAGTGACTATGCAGGAGTCTCTGTTATCATACCTGTTCCTTCCTCAAGTGTAGCTTTTTCCACCTGCTTGTATCATGCAAGTGTCCTTTACTTCCTTTCCCTTTATATAATCAACATGCATTTTTGGATGTAACTAAATGTCTCTGCCTCATAAGGAGACTTCAAATGCTGCTGAAAGGGGAATTCTGATGAAAGTGTTGTGGGGTAAGGATGTCCTGAGCAAACTCCACTAACAGGTTTTATGGATCCTACCCCACCCAGAACAAGAGCCAAGACACCAAGGACTACAAATCCCATAATGTCATCACCACCAAAGGGAGGATTGCATGGAACTGAGGGTGGAGTTAAGCAGCCAGGCTTAGTATACAACCAGACATGGTGGGCCTTAGGGGTTCTGCTTTTTTCCACTGGTTTTAGGAAACTTTTCTCAGAGGTAACCCAAGGACTCTACTCTCCGAACCCAATACTTCTCTAAATCAACATCAATAGGTATGTATTAGGGTTCTCCTAATGCAGTCAATTGGAGCCTGATTTATTGATTGTAAAGAATTGACCGCATAATTATGGATGAAAAGTGCCAGAATCTGTAGTCTGCAAGCTGGAGACCTAGGGAAGCTGATGCTAAGTTGTTTGAAGGCAGAAGAAGACTAATGTTCCAGCTCAAGCAGTTAGACAGCCTCCCTCTCCCTCAGCTTTTTTGTTCCATTCAAATCATCAGTGGATTGGATGAGGCCCACCCACACGGGGAGGGCAATCTGTTTTACTCAGTGTACCAATTCAGATGTTAATCTCTTCCAAAAACACCCTCACAGATACACCTGGAATCATGTTTGGGCACCCTGAGTCAAGTTGACACATAAAAGTAGTCTCACAAGCCACCTCTGAAAAACACAAATGCCACATTCTCAGAGGAACAGAACACCTACCTGTTGGTCCTTAGGCAAGTTTGCAACGCCCGGCTCTCCTAAGGGACATTGCTGCTGACAGGCACAGGGACAGGTTTCAGGCAAAGACATCCCTGCATGTCTTTGCAAGGTCCCCATTCCTTTCTGCATGAGGCTTGGCAGTAAAGAGCCCAGAGATGAGAACGGTGGCTCATGGGAGTAGCCATGATCCTTGTCCAGGCATTGCCTCTTCTGGGAAAGTACAGAGGCTGTGCATCTCTCTGGTCTTCCGTGGAAGAGCTCACAGGCAGGGTATGCTGGTCATGAGGTGCAAGGTATTAGGCCTGGTGGTGGTGTCAGGGTGAGGCCAGGGATAAGTAAGGCACAGCCATAGGGCTACAGGTCATGGAGAGGCCCTGGCAGGGACAGAAGACACACTTATACCTTCTCATCTGCTCAGGATTTAGTCAGGCTATTGTCCCTCTTCTCAAACTCTCCTTGTCCTCTATAACTTCCTCTCCCTGACCCCCAGGTATACTCATCCACACCAGGCTTGTGCCTCTCTTCATGTAGGATTCAGCTCTGGGCTCCATCACTCTTAGGTAGTTTGTCCTCCCCAATGAGCTTCCCTTTGTTTCTCCTCACTGTCAGCTTTTGGGGTGTGGAAAGCTTGGAGGAGTTGAGGTAGAGCCAACAGCAGGTGAGTCATCTCTCCAGGTTGACATGGGGAAAAAAGGGTGGTTGTGCTGATAGGAAAAGAGTGGCATTCAAGTTGAATCAAATGCTAGTCATTGACCCCAAGGGAGAAGGATGCCCCTCCAAAAGCGGGTTGTGTGTGTTTAGATCTGTTAGGGAAAAGAGGTTTGAGAGGGCAAAGGAATAGGCCCCTGAAAGAGACTACTTACTGAGTATAGTCTCAGAATAACTCATGATCACTTAGATTCATGAAGGATCATCAATATGCATCGTGAGGGGACTGCACTTGTTACCAAAAGTTTAGTTTGTAGGACTGTTGCCTTTGAAATGGGTACATGGGAGAGGCTAAAATTTATAACGAGGGAGTGTTAACTAGAAATAAAGTCTTCATGATAATTAGGTTGTTTATTAGGTAATAAAAGTGAGGATTTGAACCCTGAGAGCAGTTCTAACAAACACAAGTTTGAATTTAGTTTATATAGGCAGGAAAAGAAAGTCACTGGCATTAAAAATAGTTATTCTGAGATGTGGGAACTTCTAGTTTTAAATTGGCTCCACCTAAAGATATATTAATGCTGTCTATGCACAGAAAGTAATGTAGGACTCAGTCTCTTCCTTTCTAAAGAATGAGCTTATACAGATGCAAAGGCTGATACCTATGTTAAATCTTTTTTTCTTTATTTATATATATTTGACATCAATTGTAGTCCCCATGGAATTCCCACCACCATCTCACCAGTGCACCATCACCTCAGTCCCTTGTGCTCTTTCTGCACTCAACCCATTCCCTCTCCCTCCCCTGCTACAAAGTGCCTTTGATTTCTTCATCTTTTTGTTTTTGTTGTGTTGTGATCTTTTTTATTGTAATTGTTCTTTTCCTTGATCACTTTTTTTTGAATATTGACTACTTCGTAGTCTCATGAAAGATCACATAGCTGTCAATTTGGTGTTGGCATTTCTTTCCCCAAACAAACTGAACTGTGGTAGGATTGTAACAGGGTGGTCCCCGTGGAAAGGGAAGGAGGGTGGAGCTGAGCAGGGAGGAGAGAAGCTGGAGAGGACGCTAGTGAGAGGAAGGAAGCAGGATGGAGAGCCAGAAAGAGACCTGGCAGAGGCACATGGAGCAGAGACACAAGTGAAGAAGCTGCACTTGCTTTTTGGTCCTGGACTGGTTGAAACAGATGTGGGTGAGAGACCAGTGGGGAGGTTAACATTGCCAACTTTTATCTTGATTTTGGTTTTTCTCTTTTCCTTCCAGACTTGTTTGGCTGTTTCTGACCCTTTTCTATGGGTCCCCACCAGAGGTGGCTTTAGACTTGTGGCAGGCTTTTGGGCCTCAGTGGCCCTGCTTGGGGCCAACCCTGTTTGGGCATTTAACCATAAGAGGATGGGTAACTTCAGGTGGTTGATTTAGAAACTTTATTCTTTGTCTCCTCTGTACTGTACACTAATTGCACTGAAGTTCCTTTCCATATAAGATCTTATGCACTAGAGTATGTTTTGTGCAGCAGATGGCAGAACCTACTTAGAATGGGCAGGTTTGGGGGTTCCAGGTGCCCCTCTTCCTGCCCTGTAACAGGATGATGAGTTGAGGGACTGTGCCAAATACTGCTAGAACAGCTCCTCTGGGATGTTCACATGCAGCAGTGACTGCTACCTGTGCCCTGAAAATCCATTTTCTCTTCTTGGGCACATAACCAAGCTCTATTTCCCAGTCTCCAGTGTATTTAATTGTAGCTGATAAAAAGTTCTAGTGGAATGTAAATGGCCAACACTTGAAGGAAAACACCAGCTATGGGTAGAAACTACTGAGACTTAAATGAGATGACAACATTGGAAATAGAAGGTGCTGAGGTTCCTGAATTACTCCAGGGAAGAAAGCCACCCACCAATGAGATAGAACTTCTAACTACATTCACAAGAAATAAACTAGTATTGTGTCTGAAAATATTTGCAACTGTTTATTACTACATCCTAGTCTAACAAAACTCATTTCAAGTCCAAATTTCCTAAACTGATTTTTAACATCTCTAAGTTGCCTTTTCTTTCTTGTTCCCTTCTTTGCTCTCTCCATTCTGGTCTTCAGTCTCAGACCTAACATGCCCACCTCTGCCTTCCTGCTCTGTGTTTGTTCCTCCTACCTTCTCACTTGTTCTTTTGCATATCTCAAGCTCTAGCTCTTCCAGGAAGATAATTGGACAATTCCGTCCTACGCTCATCTCTATCTACTTTGAATTATTAGGTCAGTAATTGCTTTATACATCATAATTCTCTCTTCCTCCTCACAGGTAAGAACTGTCTTTGTGTCTACTCCTCAATACTGGGTAAAATGTAGGAATTAGATACATTTTTTTGGTGAACTGATTGTAGCCTAGTACTGTCAGACTTTTTTCTTTGATGTGAATAACATGGAGTGTTTTCTCTAATGGATCATTTGTTCATTCAATAAAAACTTTACTGTGTATAAACCTTTTTATAATTCCCAGCAGCGTTATTATGGAGAGATGTGGTGAGCACAACTGTAGCGAAAGGAACACTTTGAGAACTAAATGTCCTTCAGCATGTAAGCCAGATAAAATATGAACCTCTGTTATATGGTGTAAATCTTATCCTGGTTAGTTCCTAAGATTGCTGATGGGCGTTAATTTCCCCCTTAAAGCTTTTGTTTTCTATTAACTTGTATCTCCAACACTGAACTCTGAGACTAAACACATCCATGGAAGTACAGGGCAGGACCCTAGAACAAAGGCATCTCACTTGACTTTGAGTCTAAAGTTGACTTTCTTGGCCTATTTCCTCTCTATCAGGATAATACATTTGACAGCCAGACTTTGTGGAGAACAAGGAAGTTCATCTATGTCCCCATTATTTCCCTTTGGCAAACTCTTCTGTTGTGCCTCTATCAAATAGTAGAGAAGGGAATAGATACACCCTCAACCTTTCCCAACCCACAGCATAGAAAGGATGGATTTTGGGACAGAGGATGATAAAATGAAATACTAACACTTTTGACTCTCTGGAATGTAGAAATGAATGGGCCTGACATCAGGATATCTCAGTTTACTTCTCCAGCAAAGGGACATGTTAGGTTGGAAGGGAGATCAACATGAGAGAGGCTTTGCTCTACATTTTGTTGGGATTCGGGGAGGATCCCTTGAACAGGCACCTCCTGCACCATTGAGTTGTTGCTCAACTTGGTTTTGTTCACTGAGCCTATGAATGTAGAACAGTGCCTGGAAAATAGTAGCTGCTCAATGCCTATTTCTTGGGTGACTACACCAGAATAAAATGAATAAGGAACTGCCTGGAGGTAGAACTCCCCCATATGGCTTGGAATGCTCCCAGAGTCTCTGTGAACCCTATGGGAAGAATTGGATGAGTGTAAGGGTGGTTCTAGTTGGTGCGTAGATGTGGGGTATTGCCACATGGAGGCTTCAAGGAGAACCCTTTCTGGAGGAGCAGTACTGTCCTCAGTATTAGGGAACATCCAGCACCAGAGAGAGCCAGATGGGATTAAATCCTGCTCTCAGGCAGGGAAGGTAAGCCACAGTGTTGGCAGGATCGAGTAATTAGGGGGCACCATCCCCCCAGGACAGAGTAGCACAAGGGCAAAAGACTATTGGGTGTACCTCAGGTATCCAAGTCACCTATATGACCACAATTCGGCAGACTCCCCCAAATACTACTGACTTGGGGGCCATCTTTGGGAAGAGGATGGAGTGGGGAAGAACTCTAAGCATTTTCTTAAAAAAAGAACATTTGAAACTTGAAAAAAATGACTGTTCAAATAGTAAGAGATTCACAAATTTTTAAATAGCATATTTAAGTTTCCTATCTACAAAATATTTCTGCTTACAATGGTCTGTCCTAGGAGTTTTTCCACTTGAGTGTGGGGGAAAACAATACCCATTCCAAAGACACCAAACTTCGACTTTTGAGTTTTGATCTTTTCCCAGACTAGAGATGCAAGGTACAATTCTGCCTGGTGAGACTGGCTGGCACTACAACCTTGGCCCCAGTCAGCCCAAGGTCACCAGGGTAAATAACAGAAACTCAAAGGACTATTTTTCACCTTCAGTAGAGTTGTCAATAAATTGCGTGAGATATTTGACGTTTCATTATTTAAAAAAAAAGATTTATATTAGTTGCTTTTGTCTAACTGCAGGCTTATGTCAGTGTTCTGAGAGCATTTAAGGTAGACTGAGTTGAGCTATTGCTGTTTGGAAGATTAGCTGCTCTTTTAACTTACTGTATTTTCGAGTAATGATGTGTTTATTAAACTATAGCCCCATCTTAAGCCAAGGAAGTACTGTATTCTTGAAATTGGAGTTCGTATTGGCTCCTACTTCACAGGCTTGCAGTGGGAATTAAATAATCAGCATGTGGAAAGAACTGGAATCTGACAAGTTGTATTCAGTGTCGTTGCAGTGACTTCTTATTGTCCCCCCAAGAAGCAGTACCTCCTGAGGAAGGCTAGGTCAGAAAAATAAGATCTTTCCTTTTCTATGCACACCTGGGTGTAGTGTGGAAAATCTTCAACATGATTTGAGTAAGGATTTATGACTTATGAGGTACTTTCAAATATTGCCTCCTTGAATCCACTCAACAAGTCCACCACCACACAGGAGATCACTTCGACTCTTCTTTTACAGACTAGAAACTAAAGCTCAAGGAGTCTGATGGCTCATCCAAAGTCATATTTATAGAAAACACTAAACCAGCTCTGCAGCCCAGGCCTCCTGGCTCCCAATGCCCTTCTCTTTCAATTCCATCACTCCTGCAAAAGGGCCCCTTTGCACAGGAGGCCAGGACCCTTCACCTACTTCTCGGGTCATGAGACTTCCCCCCCACAAGAAGGCTTTTGTTTAGTTGGGTGACTTTACAGAGGGTACCAAACATGTGGTGGTAAAAGAACAGAGTTTATGGTTAACTCAATAAGCAGTGCTGAGCTCATTTGTACAATAACCCTGTCCATGCAAAATGCATTTTAATAATCCCGCGGTCTTACTGAGTATTTCCACCAACCCTGGGTGGCAAATGAACCACTTACAATCTTAGGGACAAGCATTCAGATGCAGAGAAACCAGGTGACCTGCCCAGGCAACACAGAACCAGAGGCGACTCGGATGTGAGGAAACCTCATCATCAAAAGGTGGAAGTGGCCAGTGCCACAAACGAGAAATGAAGTCAGACACTCCAGGATGATCTGCCTGAACAAAAGAGAACATCTGTCTTAGTTAAGGCCTGTTGGGAAATGACAGAGTCCCAGTTCAAATTCACTTCAACCCTCAATGGGGTTATTTGTTATAGAGGTTTCTCACAGGATCTAGGTCAATCTAGGTCAAGGTGTGAGCAGGGCCCAGGGACTGGAAAACCCTTGCTGCTGTCCCTAACCAGCGTGGTCTCTAGCTTGGGTCTGCCTCTTCCTCTCACTTTGTGGATTGGCTGGCCTCCTTGTCTGCCTGTGGTGCCCTGCCTCCCCAAAGTCTGCTTCACCACAGTCTGGTCACAAGTAGAGACCAAGGCTAACATCTATTTACAATTCTACTTCCCAGTGGAGGAAATTTGGTGGATCTGGATTGTGGGGGGCCCACACTCACTGTGATCAGATTATCTCTGGCTGTTCTGAAATGCTCACAGGGACCTTTCACTGAACCTGCCCTGCCACCTAGACAAGCGCAGACAGATCTTTGGGCCAAAATGTAGGAAAACGTGTGTGTGTGTGTGTGTGTGTGTGTGAGAGAGAGAGAGAGAGAGAGAGAGAGAGTTAGCTTATTCTGTGTTCCCTTTTTTATTTCAGGAGTAAATTTTTCTTTGTTTCACTCTTTTCCTTCCTTGTCTTCCCTGAGGACAACTTTCACTCCAGAGGTGGCTGCCTTTGTTTATCTCTACTAAGGTCTCTGTTTATGTCTGTTAATATTCTTTACTCTTTAGTCTACTTTAGCTACTCCAAGTTTCTATTAATTAGCGAATGCAAGGTATATCTTTTTTATTCTTTTACTTTCAACCTACTTATGTGTCTATACAATCATGAGACACTAAAAGACAGATACATGCTAAGAAATTCATCTTTAGGGCATTTTGTCATTGTGCCAATAATTACATAGACCTAGCTGGTCTAGCCTACTACACACTTGGGTGCTATACTGTAGCCTATTGGGGCCACCATTGTATGTGGGGTCCATTGTTAACTCAAATGTCATTAGGTAATACCTATGACTATACAATGTCTTTTTCCTTTCCTATCGCCATAATTTTATTTTTAAAAAAATTTAAGTTGAAATTGAGCAACTTGCAATTTTGTAGTCAAATAAATTTGTAGTCAAATAAATTTGTAGTTGTATAGTAAAATTTTATAGTAAAATAAAATTGAATCTTTTATTTATCCTTTACATCAAAATAAATGGATGGATCAAAGAAATGAAGAAAGAAGATGAAATTACAATAACATTAGAAATGTGGATAAATATTTTAAAACTCTGGTTGGTAAAGATGTTTGCAAGCATGCTATACAATTTAGAAATGATCATAATACTGAAAAATTTACCAGATTGGGGTTTAAACTTCTATATAACAAAAAAACAAAGATCATAAACAAGATTCAAAAATAATCTGTGACAAGTTTCATTACTTGAGATGCCAAACGAAAGTTTTGTATCCATAATAATGAATTCCAAAATATCAATAAGGAAAAGACAGAGTGAAATAGAATCTGTGAAAAAGTAAATCCAGAAGTGGAAAGAAAGAAAATAAATCTTTGAATACTTGTTTGTTTTTATTACATAGAACCTAGTAAAAAGGGAGATAATACTTTTCTTAACCTGCCAGATAAGCAAAGATTAAAACAACTCACAATTTTCAGTGTTGAAGGGGGATTAAGAAAACAGACTCTCTCCAGTAACTTTTATGAGTTTTTAACCTGATAAGATCTTTCTGAAGAGCCAGTTGGCAAAACAAATACAAATTTAAAATCCTACATATTTCCCTTTGACCCAATGTGCTGAGAGGCTGCACAGAATGGTGGTTAAGCCACATGAGTCTGCATATGTTCTAATCCTGGTTCTGCTGTGTGAGTCCAAGCAATTTATATCATCTCTCTGATTTACTCTCTGTCAAATGAGGATATTAAATATCTGCTTCACTGAGTTATCATGGAGATTTCATGAATTCATATCTATAAAGCATTAAAATGAGTCTACATAAAAATGAGTTTTTTTTATTTTGCTGTTTGCTAATAGCAGTTATGGTACACATGAAAATTCTCTTTGAACTCCTTGGGTCATTCAAACAGAAATCACCTTGTAACAAGAGTTTTTACTCTGTTGACAATCAGACTATTACCTAAATTAATTGAACCTGTAGGTCCTAAATTATAAGTGAGGTGATGTGATTTTATGATAGTTTAGCACCATGAAGGCAGAGGCTGGAGATGAGTTTTGGGCCATGTTGAAATGGGAGTGCAGGTTATAGGCATGGTGACCTTTGCATTGTTGCTCCAACTTCAGAACTTTCTCACGATGGGGAAAGCTCTGTGATTGGAGGAGGGAGGAGGTGGGGGTGATCATTAGGGAGGTCCTGCCACATACCAGCCTTCACACTCATGCTGCACTCTCAGAGGGTGTGTTGGAGACCTGGGGCGAAGCTGCAGCAATCCTGCTTGTGATGGAGCAAGCAGATCCTTCGAGAAATGGGTATGAGGTGGTTGCCAGGGACAGCCTTTTCCCCGCTTGTCACCACCCTGAACCTCTTATATTTGTTTAGGAGAGGGGTTGTCAATACCAAGTCCTTCTCTTGCTAAATCAGCAACTCATTCTCCTTGGCTTGATGAAGGTTCAGCACCCATGGGTGAAGATCCTGTTAGAGATGCTGCTGACCAGAGCCTGGAGAGCTACTTCGGCAGACTGGCAATGCTGGAACTCTCAGTTCAGGAAGTCTGTATACTTTTCTCTTCTGACTTCATGATGTCAGTTAAATTCATGCCTTTCTTTCACCAGTGTTTCCTGTGAGAGACTCCAACAAGCTCCAATTTCAAGTATACTTCTAGCATTGAGTTCCAGTTCTTCTCTCCTTTACAAGGGCTGAGCCTCTGATTTTCAGAGCTATGTTCTCGCTGACCCACATGAGGAGTGGCTGTAATGGACACACTCAGAAGGTGTGGCATGAAAAGGGTGTGGACAGGTGTGTCTAGGAAGGGCAGGAAGAAAAGTCTTTCTGAGCATCCATCTCGCACCAGACAATGTGCTTTACATCTGCATGTGATCTTTCAGTACCCTCTTAAGGAAAATGTTAACTCCATTTTCCAGAGTTGCATAGTTAGATTATTGGCACCAAAACTCACAATCACCTCTTCTTCACCAGGCAGGGATGGGGATGGCAAACTTGAGACTCCAACAGTTGGGTTATTTTATTCAGATGCAAACTGTACCATCACACCACTTTCCCTGCCTTCCACCAGAGCCCATGGACATGAGTCAGAGGCTGTTGCACAACTTTTGCTCACTTTTCCCTGGAAGGGAGGGAGCCAGAACCCTGGCATACTTAGTCACCGGTGCTGACTCAGCTTTGGGGAGATAGTGTACCTGTTCTTTAGTCTTCCTGGTTTTTTATGATTGTCTTAGTTCAGAATATAGAGATGAAGCAAACCAAGGGTGCATTTATCTTTTTGGTACGCAGTGCCAATACTCAGTGAATAATCTCATTGCTCATGAGGAGTACTGCTATTGTAATTTGGTTGCTTTTAAAGCATCATGAGATGTCCTTATAGCAATAGAAAAGATCTTATTTTTTAAAATAATGTTTTGTTTTGTTTTTATGAAAGAGAACATTATACCTGATCTCTTAGCATTACTGTCTCTTCTGCTCTAGGATATATAAAAATAAACATGACCTATTATACCCCTCTTTATAGAACAGGGAATAGCAAACCTTAGGTTCTGGGGCAATGGTTTACCCTGCCTTTGGGTCAATGCCATGTCAGAATATGATTTGAACTGCTCTCATGTAGGTTTGCACCTATCAAACCCAAGCTTTCTATTTAAGTCAATTACTCAAGTAAAGATTAGGATACAGAGAATTAATGGAAACTGAAGTTCAAAGGCTAGATTTGCAACCATTGTTTGTCCCTCATAGTTGACCCTTTATTCAGGCTCCTTATGCTGATAAGTAGTTCTTTCTGAGTCTAAACTTGGACTAAGGCTCTAAGACTATTGTTGGCTTATCAGAAACAATAGTTCCAATCGTGCTAGACTCCCCACTTTCTCTGACACTGTTTACTTTGCTGGTCTGTATTTCCTTCCATATCTGCATATCTCAACCCCACCTACCCTCTTCAAGGCTTTATGTAAATATTTTTGCCTTCATAAAAGTTTCCAAGGGCCCCTCCAGCTGCCAGTTGTAAGACAGCAGGGAGGTGTCAGATAAGAAGGTTTCCTGAACAAGATTAGCATAAGCCACATCCCAGTTCTGCCATGTCCTAGCCACGGAACTATGGCAAAGTTTCTCTGTATGTCTGTGCCTTAGTCTTTCTATCTGTAAAGTGGGAATAACTGTAACTACCTCATTAGCTATTAGGAACATTAAATGGGTTAATCCACATTGTTTAAAACAGTGCCTGGCACATAGTATTATATAAATGTTTGTTAAATAAAATAATGTCTTCCTCTGAACTATTAACAGCATTTTAATTGTAACTTCTATAGTGCATACCAGTTTCTACGTCCTATTGAATGATTATCTTTTTTCCTTTCCTAGACTGAAAGTTCACAGAAGGAAACCCGTGTCTGTTTCCACTCTATATCCTTCACACTACCTTAAATGTGGAGGATGCTACATTATCAATGATTTCATATAATTCTTGTGGCTTGATTCTCTCATGCAAATGACTAAACCTCTTAATTCTCAAAGAGCAGCCTATGTATTGTCTTTTCCTATCCACCAAGAATTTGGTTCTTTTTCAATCATCTTCTCAGATAATGTTCTAGAAAATATACTTCCTTTCCAAGAAAGCACATTGGAATATAGATCCTGCCAAAAGTTCACGCTTCCGTGGCTCCTAGAAGTGTGTTATGGTCTTTCCAGGGTGACTGCTTCCTGGTGGCTTCACCAGAAGATTCAGAAACTTTTGTCAGGGCTATTCCTTGCTCAGGGATAATCTATCTGCTCCTGAGGGCCTAGTTCATCCTGTCCAACTTCCAGCATGTTGCCTAACAGACCAAAATGGCAAGTCATCAATCTTCATTGAGAAATAGATCTTTAAGAAGATACTTAAAAGCTCTTGTTAGCAGGTTAGCACATTCTCCTTCAAGTATGGAAAATAATTTGAGAAGACAAATCAATCTCATAATATTGCTTATAGACTAAAGAAGTTAGATACTTGAGTTATGATTATTTGATATACCCATTTTCTCTAGACAGGGGGCAGCCAGAGTAGGCCGGTGCTCTGTGTTGAACAGCACCAGAATGCACCAACACATTCTGACAACTTCCCTATCCCTGGTTCGTGATTCAAACTTCTGCTATGCCATTATTTTTTAAAAATGGATATTTTCAGTGATCAAGATTACAATTTTTCTTTCATCTTCATTTTAAATGAACACCTTTTTTTGGGGGGGGAGGCTACTATTTTGAAAGTGTTCTAGCTTCATTACCAACACATACTTATTATTCTTTATAACTTTTTGGAGGGAAGATGGCAAATACCATCACACTGTTTTGCCTGGATTCATACTAGTCTCTAGTCTTGATGATGATAATGTGTAATGTTCATCCCACTTTTGGAGACACCCTGTTTGAATTCATAACTGGAACCTTAATCTCACTGGGAGGTAAATGCTTCTCTTTCAATGGGCAGTTTTCATCTACTGAATCTGCTTCTCGTTTAAAACGAGGGACTGAGGTGATGGTGCACTGGTGAGATGGTGATGGGGAATACATGGGGATTACAATTAATGGCAAGTATATGTAAATTTTAAAATATTTTAATAAAAAGAAAAAAAATGTATATTGAACATATAAAATTCTGAAGAAAATGTGAAAAAAAAATAAAACAAGTATAGGTTCTGCAGTGAAAGAAGTCATTTCTCTAATTCATACAATTGCAAATTCCCCAATAATTTGGTTACTTTGTGCAGTTATATGGTAGTACTTATTTTTGTTTGTTTTAGTTCAAATATATCCAAGCTCCTTAAATGATAGTGGAAATGGGAGATGGGGCCTTGAGTGCAGAACTCGCTCATGGACTATACTGGCCCAGTCAGCATGACACTATGATGTCCAGCACCACCACCGTGTCCCGCTCTCCTCAACCAATCACACAAGCTCTACCAGGTCTGTTCTCTCCACATATATACCATGTCATTACCTGAGAGAGAGTCCTTTGTTCTCTTAGAGAATCAGGATTAATATGACACTTTTAATTTAAAGGCAAAAAAAGAAAACTTATGCTTCGGGGATAGGATTCTAGAAGTAGTAATGATTGAACATGATTTCAGTTGCATTAAAAATTCTGGTTGTGGGCTTTGCCTTGGGCTTCAGTAAACAAGTGAAGTGATGGGGTGAGGATGGGAATGAACATTAAATACAGTTTTGAAATCCTCTTATTTTGCAGAGCTGGAAAATGAGGCCCAAAGAAGGAGCCCTACCCAAGATAGAAAATTCCTTCCTCCTAGAACTTGTATCTTGAGATCCCCTTAGTTTTGTTTTGTTTTCAGTATACCCCCACATAAAGGAAATTATGGATGCTTGATAATTTAGCTTACATTTAGTGACTTACATCCTGAGCACATTGTAGATTTTTTTTACTTCTATTGAAAAATGCACATGGTGCAATTTTTGTAGAAATTTTGGTTTAGTCAAACAAAAGTTATTTCTTGGAGATTAGTTCATGACATGTTCAACATAAAAGTGAGTCAGCACCAGGGCTAGAACTGTGAGCAGCACAGACTGATTTGTTTTCATGGAATTTACAACACTGGAGAACACAGATCAGCTAACAGGCTCCAGGAGATTTAGGATAAGGGCTGTGATGAGGAAGGGTATTCTAAGAGGTGGGGGTGGGGCTGATCAGAGAAGACAACATGGAGGAACTGTGTCTAACCCAAAACTTGAAGATGAGCAGGAAGGAGCAGATGGGGAAGGGTAGGCTATGGATGCAGACTCTTGCATTCATGCCACCTCATGCTTCTGGGGTTAGAATGTGCTGTTTTCTTGGGTTGGAATGCTCTCCACACCCTACTCTACCCACACCCTCATCCCCTCTGCCTATTAAACTCTTAGTCATTCCTTCATTCTGGGGGAAGCTGTCATCCCCTTTCGAAGCTCTCTTTCATCCAAAACAGGCAAAAGTTCTTTGCTCTGTGTTCTTATAATGTTTTGTTTAACCTTTAGTATAGTAATTATCATCTGCTACAAATGCATGCTTATCTATCTGTCTTCCCCACTAGATCTTAAACTCTTAAAAAGCAAGGAATTTGTCATACTCATATACTCACAGACATAGTGCCTCATACAGGGCAGATGTTAAATAAACGTTAATACTTGATTATATAAGCGACTGGCCTAATTGCTGAAAGCATTCTAAATGCTGCTTCAAAAATATCCAAGCCACTTTTTCTTTTCAGATTACATGTGAGGCTTCTCATTTCTGCAGTCAATATTAGTGAAAACCTGAGGGTTGCCTGTCAAGAGAATGAAAACAGAAACCTCATCAAGAGGCCAGATAGTCACATCAGTGAGGGCATATGTCTGCCAGGCAGAGACTCAGGGTTGTGTCCTCTTCACTTCCAAGCTAGTGACTTCCCTCAGCATATCCCAATACCCACAGTCCCCCTGTGGAGAAGTTCCATCCTCCCAATCTGTGTCCCAAGGAAATGGACAGTAAGAACTAACTTCCCTTGCACTTCTGGTGATTTATCTTGGGCTAAAGAAAAGTTGCAAACTCAAATGAGAAGTTATTTGATAAGTCTGTGGTCATGCAAACATTTGTGGAAAAATTAAGAAGAAAAGGAGGAACTGTCTGATATTGGCTGGCAGGTGGTGGTGGCCATCTTTAGAATAGGGAGTCTGCCTGAGAAACTTCATGTTCTTGATTAGCTAAATCACAAGAATTTTTAAAAAGCTTGTTTTAATTATTTAACTGGTACATAACACCTAGTTTTATTCATTTAGAGATTTTATTCCCAAAAGATGCATTACTCTTGTTGGAATGGACTGGCTTCCCTGCTCATTCATTTCTTATTCACATATAAAGACTATTGTTTCCATTTGAGAAATATCTATCTTCACTATTATTGCCTAGGTCACTGGTTTTGGTTTAATCATACAAAAATTGATAAATGCCACTGGCAAACTGAGAGTGCCAGAAGCAAAAATTAGCTCAATCATCTGTCCTTGTTAAATGCTTCCAATTATAATCTGTTTTTTTTTCCCCACTATATTTTATCTGTGGTATAGAGACAGAAAGCCTTATGCACCAGTCTCTGCTTTCAGCTAAGTAATTTTTTACACAGCTCCACCTAGATAATCACCTGAGTAAATCTGTTCATTATAAACATTGACAGATTAAGAAACAGCAACTGAGTCCAGAGTTGGAAAGCATGTAGAATGTCCAGTGAATGGTATGTCAAATGTTGCAAATACATTTTCTTTCTTAAAAGCTCTAGACCTGTTTTCTCATCTAGAAAATGACAATATTGAAGGAGGCACATTTCAATTACCTTCAGGCTCTTAGAGTCTTGCATCTATCTAAGCTTTGTGCCATCATGTTTGAAACGTGTCCCCAGATCCCATACACCCAACCTGACCAACATGCAATGAGATGAGTTCTCCTTACTCAGACTCTGAAAGAGGCCATGCACCCTGATAGAGGTCAGATGACTTCTTCATGTTGACCAGACGTGGGCACTCATTGGGATGCAAGTGGGGAAGTTGCTCCAGCAGTTCCAGCATTTGCCTCTCAGAAATTCTTTGCCCTACTGGAGGCCTGGGGACCACTATTAGCGTGTGGGCTACCCATGCCCTTTTAGCTCCCGTCACCCGCTCCCCATTCCCTTATGCAATCCTAGAGCAGGGAACTGTATGAGTTGAGGATAGAGCAGAGAAGAGTCTGTTCTAAGTAGGAAGGAAGTTTGATACAGGGAAACTAAGCAGAGCCCCCTCTAATTACTCCTCTCACAGATGTAGTTCATGACTCTGAGGGAAGGGACATTCAGTGTCTGGGTAACAACAGAGATATGGCAGAGAGGGCTGACTTTGGTGGGGTGGGGACATTTCTCAGCGAGAGCTTAAAACCAAGAAAAGAAGGATGGTTTTTTGTGAGTCATTGTCTTCTTCCTTTTTCTCTAGATGGATCTGGCTGGATCAGGGCAAGTGACTGGTCCTGACTGGTCCAGAGATGGAAGGAGTTTGCAAGAAAGGCAAGTGGTCTCTGAGGTCTGTGGGTGGCTGTTACTTCTGCACTGTACCTCCCCCTCTCCCTGTGCTGACCATCTCAGAGAGCTGAGAGGGTGGGGGAGACAGGCAGCCCCAGCAAGTCACACTGTACCTGATACTTAAGCCAGACTTTAAAAGAGGCAAAAGAGTTCCATGGTGATTAAATCAAATGAGGTGAGAATTTTTAGTGTACTTCCTAACCCCCCAGAAATAGAGGCATTTTAACAACCGTTGTTACTAAAGGTCTCTGCTATCAATAAAAATGAATTAATTCTCAAAATCCTTAATTGACAGGCTACTGTATTTTTGGAAAATGGACTGAGATGCCTATTTCAAAAATATTATTCTGTGAGCCTCAAAACACACTTGCTGCTTCTCCTTGCCCCTGTTACCTCATTAAAATTCCAGATGTCAAAGGAAGCCATGCTCAACCCCAGTATTTAAACCCTCTTTGTTAGTTCAGAAGATCTTAGCTCCCTGTGCTCAGTGCCAGTTTCTGCCGTTAGCTGCACTTCACTGAGAAGGATGCTTGGTGGGAGTATATCCCAAGCACAGTAATTTTCCTAAGACAAGGGGTTCTTCGGATTAATTGGCCCCCAAAGTATGTGTGAATCCCCAGAAAAATGTACTTTCTGTTTTAAGGATAAGGTCTGCAACTTTGATCAGATTCTGAGTTAAAAAGAGTAAATAAAGAAAGGGAGAGAAAGAAAAAGGGGAGGGGTGTGCAGGGAATGGGAGAGGGCTCTCTCAGGTCACCAGCTGACTCGGTTGGGTACAACTGTTCTCTCCCTCATCTCTGTAGAGTTCAAATGCCCCACCTACTTTTCCAAAAAGTCAGAAACTGGACCGTCCCCTCCTGCCCCCTCGGTCATTTGAAGACTTTCTTTGCTGCGGGTACATGCACTTCCAGGCAGGGGACAGGAATGCTGTAAGAAGAAATCACCAGAACCGTCAGGCCATCACTTTCCTTCCTCTACAGCTCACGGAACCCAGAAGGACTTCAAAGGGCGGTCCACACAGACATGCTTCCCTCAGGGTGAAGCGCTCCTGTGCTTTAGCCAGTCAATACCCAGACAGTGGAAAAACTCCAGCCCAGCCCTGAGAGAAGAGTAGGGGGAAGTTAAGCAATGATTGATCTGAAAGGGGACCAGGCGCCCTTCTGAGCTGAGGCAATAGGGAGGCAAGGGGCTGAGAAGCCAGCAGTGCCTCATTCTCTGTGGAAGGAACATGTAGCTTTGTAAGGACGCTTCGCATCGCCTCTCTGCTGTTAGTTCCATCGTCTTTACTGTTTGTGTAAAACCCCAAAACCCATTGATTTTCTTTTACCACTGATGGATATGTTTGCTAATTTGCTAATAACATTGCCTTCAACTGACAGGAAGGAACTTGTATTTGGTTACTTGATTTTGTTTCACATGCCAGTCCTGTGGGAGATGGGGGTGTCTTGACTGTGATTAATGGGATAATTTCTTGCACAAGAGTGGGACTCCTTCTCATTTATCTCTGGGCTTTCTCTTTTGTTTATTCCTGCCCACCTCCTGGGACATTCTTCAGCATCCTGGGGGGTTTAAGGACAATGGAATGAGTAGACTCTCTTCATTTTCTGTGCTGCTCTAAGTCACTGTTCTCCACCTCTCCTGAAAGACCTATGCTGTTTTTATTTTCCATTTAGCTTGGTGTTATGATCCCTTGAAGGAAAAAGAAGTGCATGAAAAAAAACAGTTCTTTGTGTATATTCTGGCTTTATTGGATTTTAATTGTGGTTGGGAAGACAGAGACATAGGAATTTTGCTGGAAACTGAGATGTGGAAACATCTAAATTGTGAAGTTGGGGGTCCCTTTTAGCAATGAAGAGAAGCAGGGACTTCCAAGATAAGAGTGATTTTTGTTTTCCCTAGGGAGGGAAAGGATATTCTGCCAATTAGGACAGGACAAAGATAAATAGGGTGAGTCAGTTTGTGTAACAAGAACAAACACTGAAATTGGGGCTAAAAGACTGGGTTTGAAATCTCAGCTCTGCCACTTACTAGTTTTGTGACCTCTGGGAAATAACTTCCTTGAGTTTCGGTTTCTCATTACCCAATAGAAACAGTAATATATGGAGGTAGTTTTACTTGCAAATAACTGAAAACCAATTCAAACAGACTCAAATACCAGAGGAAATGATCTGGTTTATGACTACTAAAACACCCATAAGTGGCAAAGTTTTAGCCCTAGTTTGGTCAGGGATCAAGATGCATTTCTCTTGGAGTCTCTTATTTCTGCCATTTTTCATTCATTTTCCTCTTGGGAGAAAAATGGCCACAACAGTTCCAGAGTCCCAGCTGTAGAGAGTTTCTTTTCCCCAACCACTGAAGGAAATTAGTGTATCTTACTCTGTCTGGATTCAAATCATGAGCTCACTCCTGAACTAGTCACTTGGTCCTGTGAATTCTGAGCACTGGTTTTCTTAGATCTAACTTACATATTTTTCTTTATTTCAAATAGCAAGATGGATGGAATTGCTGTTTGGTTGAGACTGGGGGTTTTGAAAATAGCAACCAGACAACCCCACTGCTTCATGATATAAACTGGTGACGTTTAACTAAAAGCAGCAGCATACATGAAGGTTAAAGGGAGAATTTAACAATTAAGTATATATGAATGTTCCTGAAGAATTAGGAACCCTAGTACATAAGAGAGACCTAACATTCCTCAAATCTGAATTTGTGATGAAATGTCTTATATTAGTTTTTAATTGTTGTATAATAATTTATTATAAATTTAGTAGCTTAAAACAATACTTCATTATTAGCTCACAGATGAACAAGCCAGATGTCTGGGTTGGTTGTACTTGGGCTCTCCTTCTCAAGGTCTCACAAGACTAAAATCGAGGTGCAAATCAAGCTGCATCTCAACTTGCACATGCATGAGGACCATTACAAAGCTTGCGGGTTGTGGAGAGAGTTTATTCCTTGCGGTGACAGGGCTGAGGTCCCTGTTTCCTTGTGGGTTGTCATCAGGGAACAACTATCAGCTCCCTCAGGTTGCTTTTAGATCCCCTTCAATTTCCAAGCCATGAATAAATCCCTTGCACTGAATCCTTCTTATTTGTGAATTTCTCTGGCCCCTAGATCCAGGTTTGATGGGCCCATTTTGGAATTCTATTACATGCTCTCAGAATGAAGACTCATTGTAACATGGTTTGGCCACAGTGCATGGTGTTATAGGAGCATGGTAAGTATTTGTTGAATGAATGAATGACTATCGTTTCCAAGACCCCTCAGGATCTGGCCCATTCTTATCTTCCACCAAATAACTCCCAACACACACACACAAACACACACACACGCACACACACACAGAGCTTTACACATTCCTATGTCAACTGAGCTTGGCCTTTAGAGTTCAGCTGCCCTGACCTCTTTGATCTTCTAAGCCTGGGTCAGGTAGCCTATGGCAACAGCTCCCTTAAGGACTTATACCGTAGCATCTATTACTCAGAGATAACCCTCTCAAGAGCCTGGCTGCAGAGAAAACAGGAACTCATATCTGCAAACTGGTCTGAAATGTGGCCAGCCATGAATTTTGGCACATATTTTTCCAAATATTCAAACTTTGTAATTCCAGTCACACCCCTTGGTCAAAAGTCCCTTCACACAATGCCAGCACTTGACTTTAGACCCCATTTGGCTTTAGATTCTGCTTTTATTAGCTTTCTCATGAAGTGAGGAGAGCTTAGGTTCAAGCACACAGCATGTCATATGGTTGGTAGATGCAGGGTACCATATAGGCTTTGACATGAGACAATAGCATGGGGATGCTTTTCACTTTTCAGCCAGGTTTTAAAATGTACTAAGTGAATGTTCACCTTCCCCTTTACCACCTGCAATTTCCCCTGCAACATAGGTGGCGATGGGGTGGCAATGAAGAAAAGTGTACATCTTACAATTCTTTCTTCCTCTTTAACAGCACAATTTCTTTTCATAGGATCATGTACCACTATTGCAATTCAAATGCCACTAGTGTTGCAATGAGTGTTGAGTGTTGAGAGCCAGCATGGATGGATGAGATCAGCATGGTTCACGCTTCTCAAGAAATCCCGAACTGGACTCTATTTTAGTTGTTTTGTGACCTGGGATAAGGTCCTTTTCAATCATAGACATTCTGCTAGGCCCTGGGGGTAAAAAATTTTTAAAAAGTGAAGAACAGATCCTGTCTTTGTGGAGCTGACAGTTTGAGGATAAAGAGAGAAAGTGATGTAAGAAAAGACATTTATCTTGACACATATAAGAACAGAGGTGATACAGAACAGAGGAAGGAACTGGGATAACTACTGACTCTCATCTAAAGTCTGAGTGGGAGTGTGTGAGGGGGAGGAGGAGAGGAAAGGGAGCTGGGTATGGGAACAGCATTGGATAAAGTTATAGAGGCAAAGGTGGGAAGGCAAGCAGAAGGGGAAGAGAGTGGCATGGTTTGAAGGCCATAGCCCAAGGCATTGCACAGACATGGCTGTTGCTCAGAGAGTCAGGGCAAAGTATTGAAGAGGGGTGCATGGGAGTAATAGGGCCATGGGCCTATGCAACAGGAAGCAAGGGCTCTGTCCTCTCAACCAAATGTATTTAGGAAAGAAGTCCAACTGGTCTAAGAATAGGTAGCTATTCATTGATTGCACAAAATTTCCTTATTAAACTAGATGGAAGAGTTTACTGATATTTTAATGACAACATTTTATTGAGCACTTACCATTTGCCATGTACTGTGCTAACAGCTTAATATATATTTTCTCATTTTGCTCTCAAAACATTCCTATAGTATAAGTATTATTATGGCATTTGCATTTATTTTTGTATTTCTTTTTATTGAGGTAATATTGGTTTACAACACTGTATCTGATTCAGAGATACAGATTCACATATTTTCACATGCCCATCCTTTTATTTATTTTTTTATTTTAAAGATTTATTTTTATTTATTTATGCATATAATAACTGAGGTGTAGGCCAGAGATGTTGGAGGTGAGAGGACTCACAGAGACATAGTGGGGGAGCAGAACAGGCAGACTGACTGAAATAAACTGCTGAGGGGAACAGTGGGCGACATACTAGAGGTCTGTTGTGCCATGTGGGTCACCTCCCTGGCCTCCATGTGGGTCATCTCCCTAGCTGGTCAGGCTGCAGAGGTTGGTGCTAGCTTGATAGCACAGACACTTCACCCTTGCACCACCAAGGAGGCCCCTGCCCATCCTTTTAGATGAGGGGCCTGAGCATTAAATGATAAAGGGTTTAAGTGTGACCCATCTTGAGTTTCCCATCAGGCAGAATTGGGATTTGATCCCTCTCAGGTGGAAATGACCTGGGTTTTGAAGTCAGATTGATTTGATGCCAAACCCTTGTTCTAAATGTTAACTATGATAGCCCAGTAGTTTGCGTAACTACTCTGAGCCTTACTGTCTACATCTAAAAGCTGGTCATGATAAAGCACAGGTTATTTTGATGGTTGAGTGATATAACACAAACCTACCAAAATATTTTCAGAAGTCTAGCACAATCCTTTTACATATCAAAGATGCAATGAATGCTAAACTTGGCATCTTAAAGACCAGGTTCCATTGCCTTATAAGCATCTCTAATCCAGTCAATCTGTGTGTCAGGGCCAGAGGTCAAGGCTGTTTCCTGCATTACATTTTTTCCAGTTCATTGTCCCATCTGCTCTTATGTTTCCTCAAAGGATATGACCTTTACTCATGACCTCACAGTGTAGATGGGGAGGTCACAAAAGGTCTCACGCAGGCTGAAGAAGCTCCAGATTCAACACAAAGCATTTGCACAAAGAAATTAAAGGCCACCATGTATATCTTCTAAAGGAATGACTGCGTCCACATACTCCAAGGGGAGTGGTGTGAAGAACAGGTTACTTTCAGAGTTGCGATTGAGAGGTTGCTGCTTTCATTCCATGAGTTTGTATTGAGCAAGACTCTGAGGACAGCTTTGTGTGGGTCATATGAAGAGAGGTTAACTCTGAAGAGACACAGTGACAGATGGAAAGAGAAAACACGCAGGGCAGCTAAGACGTGACATAAGCCATTTTGGGGATACACACAAAGCTTCTGTAGAGAGGGTGCCATGAAGGACTGAAAGGAAGAGAGGAAAGAGAGAGCTTTTTATCCAGATATGTTCTACCCCCAGGCTCAGAATGAGCCGCCAGCTCTCTCCCCCTCCCACCTCACAGTTTCCTTAATAGAATCCCCTGCCACATGTTTGGCTGCATGTGAAGGCACAGGGGCCATGTTTAGCTGACAGTATAGATAAGCTGAATTCCAACTACCTGTAAGGAAATGTGCTTTATAACTTGTGACTAACAAGTACACTCAAAAAACTTGGCAGAAAGACACTATCCTAGGGAAAGTTGTTTGGAGAGGCAGTTCTTAAATTCTTTGCCTATTTTAAGACATTGGCTGGGATTAAGTCACATGACCAAGAGTGGGCTCCTGGATGATGTTGCAAGGCCACCAGATGAATTGTTTTCATGAGTCGTGCCTTCAGGTGACAGGACATCCTGTCATGTGGGTATTCAAGGCTGCTGGTCAGTGCAGAGTACCTCCCTGCTTCGGAAGGGCCTGTACACCCCTCAGACAGGTTTCCTTTCCTAGAAGTTTGAATCAAATTATTGACTCCTCTATTATAAGCATATGTATTATTAGGTCATGCTTGACTCCATTTCAAATCCTCATCCTTGTTTTTATTTCTTCTTAAACTCTTCTTTTTCTTTTATGCTTTCTTATCCAGCTTTTATGCCTTCACGAGCTACTTACAGTCTCTCCTGGAAGATGTGGTTGAGCTACCCTGCCTTTTCCTTTCCTTTCAGCCCGCAGATCTTTGTGGACGAGGCATCCTTTGCCTGGAAAATTCTTGCTTCCCTGTCCCCTTTCTTCTCTGCATTTCCCACTCATTCCCCTTGATATTCTTGGAACTCTGCCCTCTTTTATTTCCTCTATAGTCTAGAGGCTCCTCCACATATCCCCTGAGCCTGCAGGTCTCTCCCCCTACCCCACCTCACTCTCTCTCCATGGACTGGATTGTGTCCTTAACAGAATCCCCTGCCAGAAAAACACACCCTGAGCCAGCACGTCTTTATCTGTCTTTTTCAGAGTTTTCTTTCCAGGACCCAGCCTTTTGTCAATGCATTTTAAACACACAAAGATCATTTGTTACATGTTATTTTATTTGTTATATGGATGAGAGAGGTTCTTTTGATAATGCTCAGTTTTTTGATAATGTTTTTTAAAACACACAAGTTACCAAGTAAGATTGTTGTGAGGTTTCAAGAGAATGAATCATGTCAATTTTCTAGTACAGAGCCTGCTAAATATAAGGTGTCCTCTCACTTTCTGCCTCATTTCCTGTAAGTGATTAATTTCTTAGCACATAATTAACTATAAACAAAATCCTTTTGGGGAACAGTACACAATTGTCTCTGAGAGGATAAGATGCAAATGTAGAGAAAGTGGTTCGGGAGGGCTTCTTGTAGAAATGGAGCTTTGTGAAAACATTAAAAGGAGTTAAGACTTCAGTCTAGAGTCAGCCTGGAGAAGAGTGGTGGAAGGTGGACTGGGGGTTGGGGGGTGGAGGGGCAAATCCAGCAGTAACTTTGCTTCTCATGAAACAGCCTTTACAAATGCAATAAAGGTGGGGCTCAAAGGTAGTGGGCATTCCAGGAGGCATTCCCTGTTGTGCAAGTATCCTTCATCTTTGTGGTTCCAGAATCTAACATTTTCCCTTGCTCCAGTGTTCTAAGAGGTGGCTGCAGTCCTTTTGATGCCTTTATATTCTGTTACCTCTCCTCCACCCCAACAAATAATTTAACACACATTGGTGTATACTCTGCAACCGTAGCCTTCCAAATACGTCCCTGATAACCAATGTACAGCACCTCCTACAGGGAATGTCTGGAACTGTAACTCAAGCCTCTGGAAACAAAGAAAGCAAGCTAAACTATTGATTACTTTTAGGAGAGGGTGAACTTGGTCTCCTTTCTGGGGGTTTCCTCCACTGCTTCCTATAGGAAGACTAAAGGTCAGAATAAAGTATGAAGGAATTAGCCAACCACCTCTTTCACACCTTTACTTTCTTGCCTCTATTTAAAAGGGAGAACTATATATTTGAATATGGCTATTTATGAGTTCAAGTGGGAAACAGACTTTTTTCAGTGCAGCCCTAGCTCAGGGCTGTGGAAATCACAAGACCTTAATAAATATCCATTGTTCACTTGGTTTTAAGTCCTTAGTTTCTGGAACCAAATATGAAGAAAACTAGGCTCCTATTTTTTTCTTTTTTTGCACAGAAAAGAGAGGTTCTGAGCAACAATTCCTAAAAGAAGGAACAATTTCTTCTATGGTCAATGTGAATCAGAAAAGAGTGCCCTGAGTCTGTTCTGACTTGGTGTCTAAAATATAAGTTTTCCATATTGAAAATGGAGATATATACACACTAGAAAATTATACTACCAATTCACTGCCCCACATCAGCTGAGCAAGCATGGAATTGGCTGGAAGACGCCCGCTCCATTTATTAAAACAATAGTTCCTCAGGACACTATAGAATTTCACTAATAACTGGCTGAATGTATGTTTAAGCCCAGTAATAATGGCTAGCAAACTAAGAGGTACTTACACTTAATTATACCTCTAGCGTGTAGGTTGGCACAGAGGGAGGCCTTAATTATCAATGTGTTATGCCCCTGCTTTACATATAACAAATGGCTTTAATGTGGCTATTCATGTTATAGTTTAAACATCTTGGTAATTAGGAAGTGGAAAATAAGTGTAGCAGAGGGAGTTGTCAGTTTCCTGAACTTTATATATGACCTTCTGTGCTCTGTCCAAGTTATAGAGACTCTTGAATGAACGAGGTAGGACCCACCTTGACTAAAGGGCTACATGGTGTGGGCTTCGAGGCTGTGAAGAGGCTAAAGAAGGGAGCTGCTCACAGAATTGTAACCATTTACTTAACAAGTCCTTAACTGAGTAACTCTATTTGCTGAACATTGTTGTAATCATATGGGATTTTGGTGAACAGAACAGACTCAGAACCCTGCCTCAGTGAATGGAGCCTATGTCTGAAGCTGGCTCACTTATGAGATCCAAAGAGTTGGTAACTGGCTCAGAGGTGTTTCCAGTAGATGAGCATAAGGGGACTGCCCTTGGTCCTGCCCTGTCCTTCAGAGTTCTTTCAACAACATGGATGAAGACACAAGATACATGTGATAGATTCTACAGAGAGTTATAGAGGGTACCTACTGTGTGTTAAGCTGTTTTCCTACTTGATTTCTCATCCTCACCACTAACTTGCAAGGCAGGTGATATCACTTTCTTTCAGAGCATAAGACGATAGTAGGACTTACTGGATTTCACTTCCAACTTGACTTCCTTCCTCTGAAAATACAAGGTTGAAGATGGTATAATTAATACCGGGTGAGGGAATGCGTCTTCGTAAAGTCTTTCCTAGCTGCATAAATGAGTTCAAACTAACAGTTTGCACTAGGGTGTTTGTGTGTGGGGGGGGGTGGGGTGGGGGTGGGGAGGGGATGCAGAGGGGTATAAATAAAGCAGTAAGGTCTAAAGCACATTTAGAGACTAGAATTCTTTTGGCACTATTTTTGATGCATTTTCTATTTCTGTGATTACTTCCTGCAGTTTATGAGATTTCTGCTCTTCCTTGGTACTCTGGAGGAAGTTGTTTTTAAATGCAAGATTAATAAATTTAATAGCCCAGTTTAAGGAGTAAAGGGATTTCATGTGAAAGTTACTCTTGGGCAGAAGCAGCCATGGCCACGGTGATTTAGGGCTTGAACTCTTCTCTAGTTCTCTCTTCCTGTGCAATAAACTAACTCAAAACCCAATAGTGTAAAATTATAATCATTTTATTATATTCACAGATTTTGTGAGTCAGGAATTGGACAAGGCATGCCAGGGATGATTTGTCTCTATTCTACAATTCATCTGGTAGAACTGGAATGGCTGGAGGTGACTCAGATGTCTGGGGGCTACAGTAAACTGGAAGGTTCTTCAGTCACCTTTCTAGTGTCCAAGTGGAGATGACCAGAAGGCTGGGCTCAGCAGGGGATGTTTGCTGGAGCTGAACCACATGGTAGCAGCTGAGGGGATCAGCAGTTCTTAGGTGGTAGCCTGAAGCTCGGAGGGCATGTGTTCTAGCAAAGACAGTGAAAGGCATGGTATCCCTCCTCACAATATGGTCAAAGCAGTCACAGCTCCTCCAAACTCAAAAGGAAGAAGCGTAAATCCCAGCTTATGATACAGGTCAATGCATTTGTGACCATATTTAAAAACCATCACATCCCTAGAGGGCCTGTCCTCCCTCTTGGTTTCTAACTTAATTCACACTACTGGAGAAACTCCCAATATGTAGAGGAAAATGTGGAGGGAGGATGTGACTAGTGAACCCAGCTCTTTGAAAGACTGCTTCAAAGAGGACAGAGTTATGCAAGAGAGGACAGAGTTAATCCACAGCCTAAAGGACAGAACTAAAGACCAGTGAGCAAGTGTCAGAGGGCAATTTACTGATGGGAAAAGATATTTGTCAGTAGTTGACCTGACTACTAAGATAGCGAATTATGTGATTTTGAAGCTATTGATTAAACCCAAGTCAGGTATGTTCTTGAAGAGCTTCAGGCATTGTCTGGGAGCTTAGATTAGATGATTTCTTTAGAAAAGCAAGGGATATAAGTAACCATGTGTCAGAATCCTCACCACAGACAAAGGAATAATAAATTATGAATACAAGGCTTCAATTGTCTTTGTTCCAGTCACTTCTTAAGTCCATGATTTCAGGGATGTTGGGAAGGACAGATGGTACCTCCCTTTAATGCTCCTCTTTTATCAGAGGCTTTAAATCCCCAGTGAGAGAGTAATTCTTTTAATTCAGTCTTTGAAGCTTATTAAAATGTAGTACCCTAGGAGAGGTGAGAGCTGATACTCTTTTTGGTAATTTATAATTTAACAGGGACATATTGCAAGTTGTGTCTGTGAGCATAATTTGACACAGAAAGACAGGGCATTGAGTATCCCAGAAGGATGCAGGAAAGATCTTAACGGAGGGAAAGGATGAGGCAGGGATTGGGAAGATAAATATCTGGAAGAACTGAAGTCTGGGGGACCAGGGGCCAATAGCTCTGATGGAGGGCTGATTTCTTTAGTTTAAGCGGATAAGAAACCAGTTTCCTGAGGAAACACAGTAGAGAGTGGGTGCCCTGTTCACTGCCTTTTCTGCACTTGAGAAATGTAACAATGAGCTCAGCTAAGAGACCACAAACCTGGCTTCCTGCTTGGAGCAGTGCAGGGGGTGGTCCTCCTCATTTGTTCCTGTCCCCACACTTTGTAGAGCAGTGGCTGGTCTGCAGCACATCCACTTCCTGAGAAGCCATGTCGGCCTCTGCAGAAGCACAATAAAAAAAACAAAAAACCTCAATTATAATTCCCAATGTAAGAGAAGCCAGAAAGAGGAAGGAAGAATTGGCATAGAAGACAGATACAATCCAGGGGGAAATTGCTTCAGGTTGTACCTATTCGATTTGGTCATTTAAAAATGACCTCTTTGGAAGGGCCAAGGAGAGCGGAAATTCAAACGGAGGCAGTAGAATGGCATAGGCAACACAGGCTTCAGGGAAGAATAACTATTGGCTCCTACACCTCCCTCACGCTGTACCACCCACGAACCCCAAAGAATTTCCGCACAATGAGGGCGAGGTTAAATGTTTAAACCTGTGTCAACGACCTCACCTTCCACTGCTGCCTTTTCCTTCTCTCACACAGCCCAAGTGTGCCCCAGCGAAACCAGCTGTCAGGAATGCTGTTGATGTTCGTCATTTGCATCTTAATGTGATGTGAAGACAATGTGCTGCCTCCCTCAGCACTTTTCAATTTTAAGGCTGGTTTCTAAAGGCAGAGTGAAAGATGGTCCTTGGAAGGAATTCAAGCTTGGGAGGAGCCCTTGGGCAGAGCTGGGACTGGGCAGGTGGCCACAGCTTGCAGAGCAGGCAGCTACCACTTTCATTTCCGGGGACTGCGGGGAGCCTTTGGGGTCCTGGACTGGCTCAGTCAGGAGAGGCCAGGGAGCTGGGGCTCTAGTTGGAAGCTGTACCCTGGTGAGTACCTAGGACGTGGGAGCTCACTCTCTGGTCCAGAGAGAACTCAAATGCACTTCTGCCAACGAAGACCCCCTTCCTGTGGTGTATAGAGGGGCTGGCTCCTGGCAATCAGAATCTGCACAGGAAACAGGGAGCTAAGTGTACAGGCCTCTCCAGCTGCAGGAATTTCAAATGGGTTGTAAATAGACAACCATGAAACCTGGGGAGAAATCTAAAAAGGAACTGCATGCTCTTAATATTCTAGACCTGTGGAGATCTGAGGATGAAACATTCCAAGTAATGCCAAGCACTATTTATTTTCATCTATAGATATAAAACTGAGGCTTGCCTCTGATACACATTGGCAATAAGCAGTTCTATAGGATCATAGACATGCCAGTGGTCCCTAAGGCCCCATAAGGCTATTTTCCTAGCATTATACCTTCTCCAAGTCATAGATGTCACAGCGTTGTTCTAGTGGAGATTGAACATCCCTGCACTAGTGAATTCCATTATTAGATGATGGAAACCAAATTTAATAAACAGTATCAAATAGAGACCATTCCTTTGTTTTACCTTTTTTTTTCTATTTCCCTCCCTCTGTCCCTTAGTCCCCCCTCCCTGGCTCCCTCCCTCCCTGGCTCCCTCCCTGGCTCCCTCCCTGGCTCC
>JAGFMF010011929.1:974453-1007124 GCA_019455555.1 Galemys pyrenaicus | reverse complement strand
CTTCCTTCCTTCCTTCCTTCCTTCCTTCCTTCCTCTCAGTTATTGAATTAACAGCTCTGGGTTATGAGAAGCTTTTAAACTTTCACTAGCACAGTTACAATGTGATGTTCAACAAATTCGTTCTAAATTAACCATTTGATAGGATTAGGGGGAAAGACTCTGGTTCTAAAGATCCATTTAGCATAGATTTCCAAAGAAAGGAAAACTCTTGGAACTCAGTATGCACAAATTTAAATATGACTCAGGAGAGAAAGCATTTTTAATACATAAATTTGAGCTATGTAAAACCCTCAGCAATAAACAGGACTTATGATACTATCAAAGGCCAATAAAGGAGAATGAAAGTGTGAAATAATATCACCCCTAAGGAACCAACTCAGACAGCTAATATCCCACTCAGTGAGATATCTCTTTATTGGTCCATATACACAGAAATTCAAACTGGCCATTGAGGGTGTGATTGTAGGATTCTGCAAGGTCATATTTGTGTGTGCTTGTGCAGCCCTGACACTGAGAAAAAAAATAAAAGTACTACTGCTTTCTTGGAGAAAAGACAGTTACTCACATTTTCCCTACCTCACCTACCTTCCCTTTACTTCCCACTGTGCATTCAAATGAATTTCCCTCTGAGGGCCTCTGTTCCAAGATGTGTGGGATCACTTGCCCTGCAGTGATCCCCGGGTCACTGGGGAATTGCCTTGCATCGGTTAATCATAAAGCATCTTAGCCAGGCAATTTTCCTTTCATATTTGTTATAAATGTTCTGCATTTTAAAAAATTCCAGAATTCCTGAAAATTCTGTAAATTAATTTAATTAAAGTAAGAAGACTTTAGATGTCTATCATCTTCGTATTTGGCTCCAGACAGAGTGATCTCTAACACCTTGCATTTTCTCTTTCCTTACAGTAATCGGAGAAAAAGTTGGTGAGTCTGATAGGAAGTAACCATACTTGACTTCTTAAGGTGGGATGCTCTAGTGAATGAAAATGGCACTTATTAAGAAATAAATTGTGTCGCTGGGGAATTGCCTTGCTGCAATGGTAGCTTGCAAGCGTACTGCCGGGCAAGTGATCCCACACATCTTGGAACAGAGGGCCTCAGAGGGAAATTCATTTGAATGCACAGTGAGAAGTAAAGGGAAGGTAGGTGAGGTAGGGAAAATGTGAGACAGGATGTAAGTGGGGTGAGGGACCGCACCACCAAACCCTTAGTTACATGATGTTCTTACATGCAGTCTCTTTCTTTGCCTCATCAACCTTCCCCACAGATGATGAGCAATGAAACTGAAGTAAGAGAATTCAGCAGTAGATGGTGCCAGAACCAGCACCCATTTGCCCTGGACAAGACACGTAAACCAATAGCTATAGTTTGTCAATTAGCCTGATAACTATGGTTTTTATCTACATTTCTAGGCAAGTGACACGTGACACCTGAAGGGTTCTTACTAGTCGGTAGTCCATTTAAGACCGCACCACATATATACTGAGTATCTCTAGCTCTCCATCCATATTAAGAGTTTCATGAGTATTTATTGTCTCTTGGTTCTTTCCTATCTATGTTCTGCAATACACACTCTACCAACTCTATCCATGACTCACAGGTTACTGACTTATCTCTACCTAATACAATTTAGGAATTATGTGTACATGTCTCAGGAGCTATTTGCTATTCATCATCTATATCCCATGTAACTTGTTATTTTTATCCAATTTTCTTATTTTTCTTGACTTCTATAGCAGAATTGAATATTCTCAGAGAATACAACAAACACACGTCAAAGTGCCAATTCCTTTAAGTGTTGATTCCTACATGTTGATGCATTTAGGTTCTAGAAAGCATTTATCTATCCATCCCTTCTCCTATCCATTGATGCAACAAATATTTGTTGAGCACCTGTTAATTGCCAGGCACCATCTACTTTGTGGGAATTTGCGATGAAGATGGTACAGTCTGGTTGGAAACTGTCTGGTTGACAATTTAGCACCAAGGAGAGACAAAAATGAATACTAACACGAAGTTTCATAGGTTTTGTGTAGAGGTTAGTGAGACAAAAGAACCACATGGTCATGCCCACAGGGTAGGTGTGGGTGGGAGAAGTCAAGTGACACAGCTTTTTAGAGGATGTCCTGCCAGAGCTGAATCTTGAGATCAATCTACTTCCCAGGCAGTAGGGGAGAGGACAGCATTCCAGGCAGAAGGAGTGGTGTGAGCCCAGTCAGGGGGCCTTGAGGACATGCAGAAGCATCCCCTGCTAGGAAGGGGAGCACAGAGAGGAAGCCAGATGGTGAGATACCTTGAATCCAGGAGAATGTGAGAATAGTCTTTCATTTAAATACTTGATCCCAAACTCTTCATAGTATGGAGATAAATTCCTATTTGGTCCCACCATGAATTGGGTGATTTACTATTTGGGAGGTCCTAACTTCTCATACCCCTTCTTCTTGGTGTGCCAAATAGGGTCAATAATCTCAAACTCAAAAGGTTTTTTGGGGGATAGGAGCTCATTGCTAGAAGACTTAGTCCTCTGCCTGGCACCTTGAAGATCTCCCATGAATGGTAAGACTGTAAATTTAATCATGATGGTGAACACATCTTCCCAAAAAGGCCCAGGAGTTGCAATGACTTTTGATTTATCAGATGACTTGTTCATTTATAGAACATCTAGTGACCTTCAAAGAAACATTCACATAGTAACATTTGTCTCTCCTAGGACAAAAGAACTTACAATCATAACCTAGACAGATACATATACATATACATAAGTCATATTTCGAGGTCCCCTGGAAATAATGATGATGATAACAATGTCCTGTGATTTTGTAGTCTGTCCAAAATGAAGAAAGATGCATTCTGTCAAATTCAATGACATTTGGGACAGCAGGGAAATTTGAAACCTATGTATTTCTAAGTTAACATCATCATGTAATATTGGAAGTGCTTATCTTGAAAAGATTACTTGGTTAGTGCACTGTGGAACAATGAAGGGATCTCAGCCGGGTCAAGGTTGCAGAAGTGGTGACTTGCCTTTGTTTCGGGCTGACAGAGAGATAATGGGAAATGTCTGGAGACATTTGTGCTGCCAGAGTCTTGAAAACTGGTAGATGATGGAGGGAAAAATATTACCCTGGGCAGGGCTGGTGCTGTGAGGAAATGATGAGTCAGTTCATTGCTTTGACCCATGCAGTGCTTTGTTTAAAATTGTACTGGACAATTCCTTCAGCCTCAGGAAGAGAAACAACTCCTGTCAATAAATTATAGCGGATGTGGGGAAATCACTCCCAGGGTGAGATCTGGGACTGAATGAGTCCCCGGAGGTCAGTGCCCACAAAAGCAGCTGCCAAAATTTATATTTTTCCATTTGCCCTCTGGTCCAGAGTGGACATAAATCCACATAATGCAGCCTTAGAGCCCCGGCTCTGCCTTCTGCTGGTTGTGCCCTGGGATAAGGGTTGGGGGCGGAGAACACAGGACACTGAGCGCCTAGACATGCCTGACAAATGCAAACTCTGTCTTCATAACAAGCTAGCTGCTCCCAGCATCTTTTCTAGATTTCTGGAATTCTCTGGAAAATGTCAGCCCCTCATTAGAAGTAATTAATTTTCACACAATGCTCAAACTATATTGAAGGCACAATTATTTAATTCTATAAAGAGAGATTTGCATTATAAAAATTACACATACATACGCATTGTAATATTTTGAAGAGGATTTAAGTGCAGACAAATTGAAAGTCTTTCCCTTTCTACTTCCATCCACATCCAATTTTCTGGACGTAACTGATAATAATTTGATGTGTATTCTTTCAAGCCATTTTACTATGCTTAGAATATAGTTTCACAGGCTCTGAAATCAGACTGCCTGATTTCACTGTCACTAAGTAGCCATGTTACTAAGTATGTCACTTAGATGTCACTTATCTCTGTCACTAAGTAGCCATGATCCCTTAGACAAGTCCCTTGACCTTTATGTGTCTTGACTTTGTATCTCTTGACAAACTATGAGGGGTGTAATACAGTATCCCTCTTGCAGATTGTCCTGAAGAGCAGGTGGATTTATACACACAGAATTTATGCCAGATACTTAACAAACATTCAGTGAGTGCTTGGTAAAATGGAACATGATGGATGGTAATTTTGAAAGAAAGAATTCTTAAGGACGTTATTTCTAAAAGGTTGGGCTCTCAGCTCTTCTGAGTTATTTTCTCTGAGTGACAGGTTCTTATTCTTCCCAAGTTAAAAAAAAAAAAACAGAACCAGAACCTCATGGTAGTTAAGAACAGAGCACAGGCTATGAGGTCAGATAAGCAAGGATGGGAAAATCAGTCCCTCTACTTGCTAGTGTTATGACAATGACACATTGCCTGACTTTTCTGAGCCTCAGTGTCTTTGCTTATATCATAGAAACAATAGTTTTGTCTCCAAAATTATTAGATAATGCATGGGAATGCTTTCCCCTGAATCAGCACAAAAGCTCAAAAGTGATGGCTTGTGTAGCATAAAGTGAAGGACTTAATGCTTCTTTTTTTCTGACTTCCCCAGTAAAGTTGTGGAAGGTCAGAACCGGCACATCCTCCAAAGAAAATAAAGAGATAAAAATTTGGTTTTGGATTTGCTGGTGCTGGGGGTGGCAGGTTCACATGCCATATTTTCCTATGACCTGTCTCAATCCACCTTTCTTATATTGGGACAATGTTTTTCAGTAGGCAAAGCACTTTCCATCATTCAGCTTGACAGATACTCAGGGCTTATCAGCATCAGAGGAGTACTGGTTTTCAATAAGGAAACTGAGGCACAGTGAGCATGCAGCATTTGGCCAAGGTCACCTAGTACAAGGCAGAATCGGAACTGGGACACTGGGCTGTGGCAGGGCCATCCCTCCAGTTTCCTGCTGGAGGCTAGCGATAGAGTGAAGAGACCTGGGCACACAGGTTAGAGGGGTGCTCTGGGACCAGGTTCAGACCCAAAGTCAGACCTCAAGAAATAGGTCACCTTTATTATCAGAGCATCTTCATGAAGCATTACCTCTACCTCAATCTAGATTTGTTTTTCTGGGCCTAATAAGGCTGATCCAAAGTGATTATAAGGGAGGGACAAATTTTTTTTCCTTAACTAAGATGATCTATATTTGGGAAAATGTGCTGCTTTTCTTCCTCTATCCTATTCACATATTTTGAGTCAAGAATGATTTTGCTTGAGAAACGTGGTCAGGAGGATTTCATCTATAACTGCATAGGAAGGAAGAGGATAATGGAAATTTTAATGAAAACGCCAACGCAATGAGAATAGGAATCAGTTCTTTTGCAATAGGAAGAAGCTACTTTGCTCGACAGGCAACAATATCTTTAGTTTGTGCTCATGAAAATTATGATCATCTCTAGCTCCACTGAGATTTCACCAAAGGGGAAAAAAGACTAAAAAGTTCAGACGCAGTTCATTCGGATGTTTGTCTCCAGACTTCGAGAACATTTCAATTTTTCAAAAGAGCACACAAAGAAACAGGCTGGATTCTTGCACAAAGGAACACAGATTCTCTAGATCATAAGAACTGGATGAGACAGTGTGCTGCTGGTTGTCTGTGTTTTGTATCTCATGATGATGAAACGGCAAGACGAACGATAACATGCTGGTCTCACTGCAAGCACTTCAGGCTCTGCACGGCGAACGGGATGCCCCACAGTGTTGCCCTCACTCCTCTGTCAGGATCTACTGCTGGGCATGTGTTTGTAGGTACTAGCCGGGGGAGACAAGCAGAAGTGAGATCTGTGTTGCAAGTGTTTGGGGGCAGAGCGACCAAGCTCTATCAACAGTGCTGCCTGAGTCTCTCTGGTGAACCGAATACCACCAGGCCCAAGGAGATTGCATAACCTCAGACCCTTTGCCCCTGGGTGGTAGAAGGAGATCGCAGTGGATGTCCAGCACCTGGTCTCCCACAGAAAAGAGAAGGGGAGTAAAGTTCAACAGGAGTGTCTATGCTATAGCTCCTCATAGTACGTGTTACAAACACTGCTAATTTCCAACTATCTAGAAAAAAATGTGCTGTATTCCTTTACTAACACACAATACTCTGTGTCTGGATGGTGTGGGTTTTCCACTCTGGGATTAAATACTAAATATTAGTAACAACTAGGAGCACATCATATATGAAATAATAAGGGGGAAATATATACATATGCTTTACATACAGCATAAGATATAAGTATACTATTATATATATGAATATATATATTTCCCCCTTTATTTCATATATAATATACTCCTGGTTATTAATATTTGGTCATATTAGTATATTTTATATCTAATATATATAAAGATATATATTAGATATAAGGATATATATTTTTCCCCTTATTATTTTATACCAATCCAATTCCCATTCCCTCACCCTTTGTTACTCAAGGAATTACAGTTTTGTTCCAGGAGAAGGTCCACCCCAGATAAACTAAATTCACAGCCTCTCTTGCTATTAGGGACTATCATATGCCATCTCCTCGTTGTGACCAGTGCGAAGTAATTAGACATCTACTGGGGACTGTGGGAAAGTTCTGGTTTCCTCATTTGATGCTTCCCCATGGCAATTGCAATGGTCACATATTCTTCTGATTGACATACCTTTTGGAATTGACTTTATAACTCTTCCCATCAAGAGACAGAGAAAATTTCTCTACATCTTAACTCTGGGCTTGACCTGTGATTTGTAATATCTACACAGTGCTATAAATAAAAGAGCAACAGAATGAGGTATGCCTATGTCATATTACAGATGCCCTAGCACTGCAAGGGGTACGGAGGCAGGCAGGAAGGGAGGGAGGGAGAGAGGAGGAACAAAAAAGAGTGCTGACCTGGGAGAGCTCTGAGGGTCTGCAGTGTCTCTGCTGTGTTCTCACAGGGGGCAAGGGTTTCCAAGCCCCACAGAAGTGCATTGACTTGCCATAGGTCACACAGGTGGTGAGAGGCACAACAAGCATCCTTCAGCACAGCACTCCATGGCCAGCAACAGCAGGGTAGAAAAGCGGTTCCTCTGCTGGTTTCTCTTGCACTTTTCACTCTGCTCTCAAAGAAAAGAGCTACTGTCTATTTTCAATGAAGTCATTTGATTTCCTTGTGCCTCCGGTAGGCATACTTCCCCAACCGGTCATCTGTTCTCAGCTGAACTGTTTTGCCAAATGGAATAAGAAAAAAAAAAGTCATTTCTGTTATACTATCCAATGTACTATGTGGTGAAACATGTAAGTGGAAATCAGGAATCTAGAATTATTCTGGGTTTGCCTGTGACTACAGGAGGATTTTTAGGGAGTCATATCACCCCTGTGGCCCTCTGTTGCTTTATCTTCAAATGATAGGTTGGGCCTAGATCAGCTGGGACCCTTGGGACCTTAAGATTACAGGGTAATGTCCAAGGTCCAGATTGGGGCAGACAAAACGAGCAAGATTTCAGGTCTCCTCTTCTACCTCAGGCTTACATATTAGACTTCCTAGGCTAAAAGAAATCATCTAGAGCATTGCCCAAGCTCTAATAATCTGTGATTCCAAGCCATTCAGTTGACGATCCTAAAGATAGCTCCATGCCCACATGCCTCAAGTGAGTAAAATTTTGGATGGACTAAAAATAAAGAATGCTGGTTTAATTTCCGGATTTTTTTCAAAACAGCACAGAGAGAGTGGACGGAGAGAATGTTTTGGGAGTAGGGAATTATCTTGCTTTCCTGCCAAGATTTATTACATAAGCATATTTTGTCCTTAGCAGCACTAGCCCAGTGTGAACACTATTTCACTGCATGTGTATCTGCCTTGAGGACATAACCCCGAAGACTTCTATAGGATGGAGACACATCAAGTCCAGCATGCAGATTGTCAGGACTCTAAAAAATTAGTCAGTGACATAAGAGTTCAGTGTTCCTTGTTTCCTCCTGTAGAATCCTAGCCATATTAGGAATTTGTTTAGACATATTATAAAGATCCTATTTCTGTGACAATGTAGATGATTACACTACAAGTAACAGTTAAACAGAATTTCTAGGCAAGTGAATATACTCACTTTTAGTCCAGCAGAGTTATTAAGCGGTCTATTAATAAAGAGTCTTAAGGAAACAGGTTCTTAAGTTATGTTGCTTAATTCTAAAGAAAAATTGTTTCAGATGCTCAGATGTTTAGATAACACAATAAAAACAAAGATACAGGGGACACAAAGCAATATTTAGGGATGATGTATGGAATCAGGACAACTGGATTTATGTGTGTGTGCATGTGTGTGCGTGTGTATGTGTTTACAGATGAATGATTTGGATGGGGCCATTAGGACACTCTTCAAGTGTATGAAAACTTTGTGTGAGTTAAATCCTTCCTTGTAATTTCCTATATCCCTGGAAGAACAAGCAGGAAATGAGCTTATATTTCAGAGAAAATATCTTAATTTGTTAGTAGAAGTGAATTGAGATTTTTTTTTTTTTTTTGGTAATAAAACACTGGGGTGATCAAAATAAGGTCACCCTCAGATCTCTTGCCATCTGGCCATCTGTCTTGGATATTAGCCCATTTAAAGAAATGGATGGAGGTGAGGATCTTTATGCTCTTTTACAACTGTATATGGTACAGTCATAAAAAAGTCAGGTGGTAGACCTATTATCTGTGCATTTCTCACATCTGTAAAGTTTTTGATATTTTAAAAAATCATTTTCTTAATATGCTATAAGTAAACATTTTGAAAATCAATCTCAGTTTCTCTGTAAACAAATGTGAAATTCATGTGAGAGTTCGTGTGTGTCTATTATAAAGCATGTTGAATTAATTGTATATATAATCAAGTATTAGTTATAAAGCAGCTATCTGAAGTTTATATAAACTTGATTAAATAGAGCAATAGTAACTAAATGTATAAAAATTAATTTCAAGAAAAGCATTAAATAATATTTTCATTTATAAAACCCTTTTTCTGTACATGATTTCAGTTGGGTTGTGGGAGAGGGTCAGAGGCAGCATTTTCATTGTGCAGGTGAAAGAACTAAAATTTGGGGCCAAGAAGAGGTGAAGAGCTTTAGTCACTGACAAGAGAGTGATAACATCATCCTAGTCATCCTTGTGATTCCAAGGCACTAGAGCTGAGAGAAACCAGCCAGCAGGGGTTCGCTTTGGGGGAAATGTTGGATTTGGAAACAGCACTGGAGGGCTGGAGGAAGGCACCATCTGATGAAGATGTGCTGAGATGTCTTTAAGATGATGGTAATGGCCTCAGAGAATGAACAGTCTTTGGGACCTTACCCTCACCTGCCGGGGGCACAGATTCAAAGGCTTCCTCTTAGTCACATACTCCACAGGACTGGACAAAAATCCACACCAATAGTTTACTTATTTATAACAGGAGTGATCCTGTGAGTGGAATGCTCATGTCCATATAGGGCTGATGATAGTATAGGGGGTCAAGGAATGGGGAGTGGGGAGCTGGTGATGAATTACTAGAACCACCAGGTTGGGAGAGGAACCTTGGCCTGACCATATTGTAAATTTATATAACACTCCCATGAAGGTTTTTGTCTTTCTACCCTTGTTTGGGGCCTCAAACTTTCTTCTTCACTGGGCTTCGGGCCAGTTCTCATCAGTCCTGTGCACATTCTCATATTCCATTCCTAGAATCAAGGTTTCTGATTATTGAAATATTTCTAAGAATATTGGTGACTAGATAATCAGATGGAGTTTGGAGAAATATTTGATGGAAAACCTTATGAAATATACCTACATTCCTATCTTTTGTGAATAGATTTATTAATATTCCTCAGATACCATATGGCTCTCCCCTTAACAATGCTGGATGCACTGGACAATTCTGCCCTTTGAAAGACATGCTAATACTGACCATATTACCCCCACGCTCCAGTCAATGGCTCATTCTTTCTTTAAATGCATTAACATTACTCTGATTCTTATTCAGTCCAGGATATTTGGTGATCTTATTCTTGTTCCTAGTTTAAAGGGGCCAGTAAGTGACAACAATGTCCAGATTTTTTTTCTTACCCAAGCAGAATAGAAGGGGCCCCCTGTGTACCAGACCAAGTCTTGGAGGAAAGCAACAATGAAAAAATGACTCTATATTCCTCAATATCTGATCTTTTTTTGGTGTGTGGATTTTCTTTGAACACAGCAACAGCCCTGTTGTCAGAGAACTTCCCTCCCATCTCACCTCTATCACTTCACTACCAGCAAATTCCTGGCATAGCTTCAGACCAGCTCTCATTAGTCCTGTTCACATTCTCATATTCCATTCCTAGAATCAAGGTTTCTGATTATTGAAACATTTCTAAGAATATTGGTGACTAAATAATCAGATGGAATTTGGAGAAATATTTCATGGAAAACCTTATGAAATAAGGTTTTGTAAGGTTGGATGTTCTAGAAGAGTTACTCGTTTTCTTCTTTTCTTCTCACTCATGGCTCATTTGTTTTGACCTTTCTTTGATCTTGATATGACTACTTTGGGTCTCCCTTTCCATTGACAGAAAAGAGTCTTACAAATGACAGTCTCAAAAAAGTTTGCCAATTCTAGATTCTCAGAAGGATTCCCTCAGAAAAATGCATTCAAAATTAAGCAAATTGGCACTGGGTTTTATTTCAGTTCTTTCTCTTTATACTGTAGCTGCCAAGTCATTTCCTAGGTATTTAACTGTGAGTGAAAAGGTTTCTCATGGGTTTAATTTCAGTATCTCTCTGTGTATTTTTTTATTATGTACTCACCAGGGATCAGCTTCTGTAATTGCCCCCTCCCCTCAGGCACAAGTGTCCTTTTAATTCTCAGAAGCTTGGCAACCCACATAAAATACTCTAATTAAAAATGTGCATTTTGAGAAAAATTTAAAGTCACACCCTCATACAGTGAGAGAAAGTATCTCTGTTAAATTCTCTGGCAATATGAGAATGAATCTCATTTTTAGAAAAAGATTTTCTCATCTACCAATCTTGGCACCAGATTTCACAGTCCACTCTGGGCCCATGGCTCATAATTATTAACCTCCAGTTATCATCTGTGAGGTCCTTCATTCAAGAACTCAAGTAGCAAACCAGGGACCTATAATGTGTCTGATCCAAGCCACTGAGGATCCAAAGGTTGTATATTGCAGTATGCAGGTTCTGTGTGAGTTGGAGGTAGCTCGGGTTCAAGTTCTACAATGTGCTAACTCTGCAACCTCATGGAGTGTCACTGTCTGTCTACAAAACAGATAGCTCTAGCCACTTGGGGCAGATGTGACAAGTCCATGAGCAAATACACACAGAACACCAGCTTAAATCTTGATCCCTCCAAAGTCCTTAAACAATGGTTACTACTACTACTACTACTACTACTACTACTACTACTACTACTACTATAATGACCAAAAAAGGGAAAAGGGAAAGTGACAGGTTCATTTATTTAACACTCATTAACCAAGAGCCTTACGATCTTATCCCATGTTAGGACACAGGATACACACTGGCAAACAGAGCAAGCATAATAGCTCTTCTCATGGAACTGTAATGTAGTGGGGGATGATCTTTATAAAACAAAAAGATCTATGCATATATAATGACAGGCTTTAATAGGTGCTCTGAAGCTAAGGAATTGGTGCTTTGTGTGCCTGGGAAAATAGTACAAGCAGAACTGTGTAGACTTACAAGAGAAGAAAGGGGGTTCATAACAAGGGAACTACTCTTACCTGATGGGTTATGGAGTCAGGGAAGAAGAGAGGAAACAAGAGAAGTAAACACACTTACCAGGAAACACTTGATATTTTTTATTCCATCATTGACTCATAACATGTAAATTGGACCACTTGTCAAAAATCATCCAGCCCAAATCTTTTAAAAGATGAGCAAAGTGAGACATGGAGAAGTAAGTAGCTTTCAGACATATAGTTAGTTATTAAAAGAATAGGCTTTGGAATATTGTTTCTTCTTAGATTTATCAGAGCACCCAACACTTTCTAACATATATTGGAAAGTAATATCAGCATACCTTCTCCTATCAATATTTAAAGGTCTCATCTTGTAATTTCTGAGGTAAAAAGGCATATGACCTAGATCTATGAGTATCCAGCTAATTTTAAACTACTTAAATGTCAGTAAACTCCTTCCCCATCAATATCCCTTCCCCATGATGTGCTCCCCACTTTGTCATTTGAGTTACTATGTTCTCATCAAATTCTAAGGGCAACTGCACAGATGCTGGAGGAGCAGGAGCTGGTGACCTGGGATTAACTGAGAAGGCCTAAGGATCCTGCCTTCTGAACCCCCACCCTCCACTTCACACCACAGTGGGCCACTGTGTTAATTCCTCTGGGTATTCTCCAACTCAAGTCCAAAGGGGGTCTCACTTTGAAGGATGTGGACCTGCTGTTTTCATTGACACATCCAGATTGAGGCAGAAGAGTATACAATTTTTGTCAGCCGTGGGTGACATGGGCATCCAGATGACAACAGCTTGGCCTTGGATGGATCTAGGTTTGAATTCCAGCTCTGTTACTTAGTAGTCTTATAGCCTTGGGTAAAATACTTTATCTCTGAGAAGCTCAGTTTCTGTAAGTATAAAATAAGACTTTAGACTTAACTTTCAAGGTATGAGGCAATTAAATAAGAACCTAGGATGGTACATGACACATAGTGCACAATAAATTCTTTCTTTTTTAATAAACACTTGAACAGTACTTACTATGTAATAGGGACTGTTTTAAGAGCTTAACAGCCTATAAATCAATTCCTTCTCTCTTCCTGATAAGGAAGAACATGCTGACAGTGGGAAGGGAGCCACCCAGCAATGGGCTGTACCAGAAGGCCTTTGGAAATAGGAATAGCTTATATTAGCTGAAAATCATCCACTCACTTTCAAGAAGTAACTTGGGAGTTTTCCTAGATACCTAGATAATGGTTGCTATTCTTGTCATAATGATTGATGCTATGGGTAATTTTACAGTAACAACAATTGGTCAATTATGCTCTAACATTATTGCTTACTGCACTTTATTGACCCATTTTCTTTACAAGAAACATACACTTGGCTAATATAATTAAGTTACTTGTGGGTTCCAAAGACCCCAACATTTCATACTTGTAGGACATACTTCTCTTCTTTGTCTACATTGCAATTCTTTAAGTGTTCTCCTATCAATAGTCTCTTAAATCTCATCATTGATTCCTTTTGGCCTTCTCTGACCTTCTGAGTAGTGTGGACAGTGCCCCCCTGTGGACATCGCTGGGCCTTTTCTATGACCAGACTGTAGACTTGTAGGACAGGGACTGTGTTGAATTAAACTTTGTATCTTCAGCACCTAGTCCAGTGACCATAGTAAGGAAAGAAAGAGAAAAGGAAGGAGGAAAGAAAGAGGATGAGAAGGGGAAAAAAGAAGAAAAGAAGGCAGGGAGGGAGAATAGGAGGGTGAGCAGTAGCAGGCAGACATCATTGGTTAATTCGCCAGTGACAATATTGAAGTTGCTGATGACTTGCTGGCTCTCATTGCACCCACCAGGGAGAAAATGGATGGGAGGCATGAAGGGCAAATGCCAGATTCGAAATACCTGTCATGACTTAACAATAAATGGCCATTTTTAAGGTTTCAGAAGGTAGGTACTCCCCTCTAGTTTGAAACTCTTTGTCCTGACTTACTCTCTCAAGAAATAAATAAGACAGAACACATTCAGAGTTAGAGGCAGGACTTATGAGCTTGGAAGAACAGAATCATACGCCAGTTTCACTAGCCAGGGGCACCAGCTCACTCTTCCATTAAAAAGAGGCAGTGGCAGCAGTGGGAGCAAACAAGGGTAGGTAATTGTTCCCAAGGGATGAATGTACCAGGCAGGGCTCTTTTAGTGTGTGTGTGTGTGTGTGTGTGCGCGCGTGCGTGCACGCATGCATGTGTGTGTTTGGGGGGTGGAGGATCAATGGAGGATGAAGGGAATAAGCTGAGGGTATAAGTGGAGCAGAGAGTTTTTATCCATCTATCCATCAATTTATTCATTCATTCATCCATACCTTCTCAAAATGTTCCTTGCGTGGCAAATATGTGCTCAAGATACCCTAATGCAAGATAAAGTTCTTGCTGATGAAGAACCTAAAGTCTCTTTCCATCTCTGTGTATCAAGTTCTCATCCTTAAATGAGAAATTGGATACTTTTGGGATCATATTTCTCCATGAGCCCAAGCAGAATTGAATGAATTCTGCACTCCATAAAAATAAGCAAACCCACACAATTTTCTATGTGAGTTCAAGAAACTCATAAACACATTGAAACCCATTTATGAATACAAAGCTAAAAACCACTGGGGTCAGATACTGTTCTAGTGTCTGTCTATCCAAAATTCCCTTCTTGATTCAGTAATACAGCTGCCCTAACAGAGACTCCTTTAAACACTCCTTTAATCTCCTAACATGAAACAAAGGTTTTAGGCTTTGAATGAAGCAGATGCTTTCATTCAAAACAGTGCAAGTGAATCAAGAGGGGAGAGGACAATGGGAAGAGAAATATTAAGAGCCATTGTCTGTCCAGCTCATCATCCCCACCCACACCAGCTTCAGTCCTGCCTTGTCAAGGAGGACACAAGTCCTATGTCTGTAGCTCATCTGACTCAACAGGAGTTGGTATTTCTCTGACTGTCATTGTTTTGTTCCTAGGTAGGTCTTAGTGCCTACAGACCTGTCTCAGGGATTCAGATTTTGCTACTCCTTCTGGACCACCCTTCCTAGAGTTGTTTTCCTTCCCACACAGACCTGTTCTACCTCTTGTTTCATCTTTGTTTACCCAGATCTCAGTCTTTAGACTTCAGTTAAAGACACTCATACCCTGAATGGATTATTCCCTTTGGATTTGATCTCCCAATTGTAGACAAACAGAGGTTCCTGTACCCTTTATGCCAATTGTCAAAGCAACAGGATCCTGGCAGTCCCCCAAAGGGCCCCTACTCAAGCTTCTCTGCCTCAGATTACCCCTTCTCTTCTGCCTTCTTGGACCCATCCTGCTCTCACCCACCCCATCTATAGTCCTTGGGAAAATAGAAGTACATAGAACAAACAACAGAAGTAATGACTGTAAGGTAACAGGGGCATAAAATTTAAGGAAGCACTCATTTTCAGTGCATGCTGACCTTACAGTGGGAGGTCAGCAAACCAAAATGCTAATGTCTGCCCTTTAGTGGGAGTTCTTCCTTAAGTTTTGTACCCTAGGCATTTCTCTTATTTCATCCTGCTCCTGAACTTCATTCAGCCTGATGACCAGATCCTCCTAAACTTAGAATAGACTTGAGGCATTCTCTAGACTGAAGTTTAATTACTGGTTTTTTCATTTCTAGAAAGCATCTCATGGTTATATGTAAGATTCTACTGCTGAGGGGGGAAATTCATGAGAAAGAAGAAAGTACTTTATATTAAGAGAAGCAGGGTTTTTTTTATGGCTGGTGATTAATCCCCTTGTGAAAAATAGCAATTTTAACATTGACATGAATAATCACACTTTTCTTTGCATAGCAGTTTAACATTTCCTGCCATAATAACTCAGGCCTAATACCTCACTCAAGGAAGCAGTCATGTCAGCATGCTATTAGTTTTCCCCACATTGACCCATTTGTTTCTTCATGAACTCGCCTGGATCTCATACCTGCAGGCTCACGTTAGTCATTCATGAGGGATGCCCACTGAGACCCTCACAGGACATCTCTGAGTCGGACTCCATACAAAGGATGATTACTCAACTTGTGACAACTCAAAGACTCAGCCATGAGTCTCTTGAGCTGGGAGGTCCCTGCTTTTAAATTTTCACGGCCACTGTCTTTGGAAAGGCAGAAAGAAAGGAACAGTTCCTGGATCAAAGGTCAGGTCTCTAATCCCAGTTCCATTGTTTAACTTTGCTAAACTTCTTGACATCTCTGGGCCTTAACCTCCCCATCTGTCCAAAGTGAAGACTTGAAACTAGAGAGATAAATTCAGTTTCAGCTTGAAAATGCTGTAATGTTACTTGGTGTGATTATTGTTGTTTTAAGTTACTCTCAAGAGTCCCTTGACCTCTTCCTGCCTTTGTTTTCTGAGAGACTTTGACAATAGCAGTGGGAATCTAGGTTTGTGTCCACATTAGCGTTCTGGTTTGCTGAAGTGGTCAAGACTTGTGGAAGGGAAGCTTCAGTAGCACCTTCGTCTCTTAATCTGCTTGCTAGCCTTTCCCTGAGGACACCTCCCTGAGTAGGATCCCGGTCCCAGCTTCCCTCTGCTGAGGCTGCCAACTCATGCTCCTTAGAGGACGCCTCTCAGTCAATCTATTAAGCTTTGTGACTCACAGCTGCAGCTTAATGTGTGGCACCCCTAGACAAGAATACGTCATCAGTTTTCAAATGCATCGTGAGCTTCTTCTCGGGTCTGCTCCTTCTGGATACTAGAACCCAGATGAAAAAAGAAACAAATTTTTTACAGGTTAGGAGGCATCTAGTTATATCTGGAAGTGCTTTATAACTGGGTTTTTTTTCTTTTAATATACATAATAATATATATACAAGTTATAGGTACACATTTCATAAGTTAGACATGACTATTATTCACAGTAATGTTTCCATTCTAACAGTGCAATTCAGACATATCTGAGTGTCTGAATATCATTAAGATGCTGAACCTGTACTGTAAAGAATATACTTAGGATAAGTTCTGACACCTTTCTCTCAACATGATTTTTCTAACTGCTCTTGGATAAAAGGCAAAGATAACACTGGGTTGGCAAATAAATGTTCTCTTATCTGCCAGCACCAACCAATTTACAGTGGCTTCCTCGTGGCTGTGTTGAAACGGATCATGAGACAGTGACTTGCCAGGAAGAAGTGCCGAATGGATGAGCAATGTCTGCTCTGGGTGAAGAGGGGGCTGAGTGGCATGCAGGTCACTTAGGTGCCTTCTCTGGATGACGTCTATCCAGCTGCTGCCCACATTGTCCTCCTGCTGGAAACCATAAGGCAAGGCATGGTACTCAACGAACCTGAGTGCTATGCACGATGGAGGCATGTCCCATGGTGTATGATCACTTTAGTGATAAACATCAAATTAGAGAATAAGAGACTATGGCCTTAATGCTGCGTCTACGTCAGCAGACCTGCTGAATCTGTTGGAAAATGAAGTCACTTTAGTGGAGAGTGAAAAAGACCTACTCGGGCCTTCCTGATGATGGTGAGAAAGTAATAGAGAAGGGAATTGAGATTCCCCTACAGTGGTCCCTTACCAGATAGTTATGGTACAAATCACAGATGACCCTCGTAGCATCCTATTTACCTCTTCCTAAGAAAGTGGTGAGATCTTAGCGAAGCAAGACTTCAGGAAACCTCCCTGGCTAAATTTTGTGTGTCCTATTTATCCTAGTTTACCATCCTTCTCCCTTTTTCCCTCCCAATGCTTTTTCCCATGCCTCTTTGTGCTAGAATGGGCTCTTCCTTCCATAAGGGCCTGGATCATACCAACTGCTGAGAATTCTGCTTCCCCATCTGCTCTTGCTTTGAACTTTAAGGAAAGAGTCATCAATTATATTCCTTTCACTCTAGACATTTACCTTTTAAATTGACAATTACTTGAAACTTGAAGAGGCTTCCTCTGCCTTTGATACAGAAAATGTCACACACACCCCCTCCCATCCAAACCATGCCACCCAATCCACTTTCTGCATCATGAGACTTGGCCTCTTATCCTCTCTGCTCTGCTCTGCAGGACCTGGCTTATTCTGTGGCCCTAGGAGGAATTTCACTTGGTGAAAGAGAACATATTTTATGTTGAATAGGAACCAAAAAAGCCTCCAAAATGTATAGATTCAGTGATATTTTCTGCAGGTCAACATCAAATGCTCTGTTCTCTTTGGCACAGCAGCAATATATTCAACTGTTTAACTATAGGGAGAATTAAACTCCTCACTGTTACCATGGTCTCACTTTTGCAGAAAAAGTGGACTGGATGTCTGAGCGTAACTTTAGGTTACTCTGCTCAGGGAGGACAACCTCAGTTTTTATCACTCTTTTAACTAGGCTTGCTGGGGAGGTGAAGGACAGGTATCTGCTCACATGGGGAAATAAGAGTGGAAATATCTTTCAGCAAGCCTCATGGGAAACTGAATGATTTTTGAATTCAGAGCAATTCTATCAATGTAGACCACCTGCATCCACCAGAATTTGTTCACTGGGGTTCTGGGCCAGCACAACCTTCACTGCTATGGCACATCTCTGCTTTCATCAGAGGCATCGGCACTGCCTGTTACAAGATTCCTTGAAGTTGCCCTCCTTCTTTTGTTTCCTGGTCTCCTGGTGCTATCTCTGGAACATATCCTCCTTTGCACCTCACCTCATCAAGCAGCAGGCAGAACTTCCTCCTGGGAAATGTTTGGGGAACAAAGCTGTGTCTAGCCAAAGGCTGGTATTTCCTAACTTTAATCCTTCTGAGAATATGTCTGTTTGCTGTCGTTCTACTGTCACCATTCCCACATTCAACTGAATTAGTTTCATTCAAACTAAGTTAATTAGTTCCCTTTAAGTTTGGACTAGCGAGTTCTAATTGCTCTATACTAAGGTGATTAGTCATGAAATAAAGGTAAAATCATCTATTATTGAATACTCTTCAGAGTGCACAAGGCACGAAACTGCATCAGAAACAGCCCCCACTTCTACCCTTACCACCGCCATGAATAGAGAGGGCAATGATTTGCTCCTGTGAAATAATAGGGAATAGTGAATTTCAGAATATATGTGAACCAGATATTATTAGCACAGTGCCTGGCACATTTTAACTGCCATACAAAACATAATTGATTGACAAATGGTTGATTGTGTTGTGCTGCTGAGGAGGTAGGCACTCTGGGGATTTAAATAAGATGGGAGTTGTAGGTCTCCCTAGGGGCCTAGGAGTTAAGTCTCAACATTGCTACAGTGAAGGTCCTGTGCAGCAGCCTGAATTCGACCCCGGCCAGGGAGCTAACCCATATATGGTGCAGCAGACTTCTCCTGTTTCCTCTGCTGCTCCCTCAGAAGTGTATTTCAGTCAATCTGCTTGTTCTGTTCCCCACTCTGTCTCTGGTGAATCCCATCACCCTCCTGCACCTCGGACCTGCACCCCAGTTCTTCTAGGCAAAAACAAATAAATTAAAAGTCTTAAAAAGATGGGAGTTTTAGGATCATCATGTTCATGATGGAGGGCGGGATGAAGAGCAGGGAGGGCCCAGTAAAAGGCAGGGCAGGAAGGTGCTCAAAGGTAAGTTAGCGTCTACCTGGGCAGTCTGAAGTGAGGCAGAAATAACAGACTCCCTGGGAGCCCATGGTTCTCTGGATGAAATCTGCCTCTTTGAGTTCACTATTACGGTGATGACTGCTGCTGTCATTATGGCTAAATTTACCCTAAATAGAAATCTATAACTATCTCCATGCGCACTAAAAGAGCAGCTTAGTCACCGCATCCACATACATTAAGTGCACATATGTGTCCAGAAATGTCCCAGCACTCTGTTAAGTGCTCAGTCTCTGGTTCCCTCTCATCATCTGGGTGTTTGAATTTGAAAACAGGAGTACAGAGGAAGCCGTCTGACCTTAGAATAAAAGGAAAATTTACTCTCTACGTCTCTCTAAATTGTTTTTATTTTTCTGTTACATTTTATAGAGACTTTTAGATATTGAGCTGAACATTCATCTGAAAAATCATTTTATAATGCTGAGGCAGTGGGCATAAAGCCATAAGAAGGATGCAAAACTAATAACTAATTTTATTTACTTATCTAATTATAGTTGTGCTAAATACTGCAAAAGAATAGGACAGGGTGCTATGGAGCATAGAATGGGTCCTAATGACCTAATTTGGGTGAAAGAAAGATTTTCATAAGTACTTGATTATTTGGAAGGATAAGAAAGAGGCAGACAAATGGGCAAAAAAGATCTGGGATTAAACTGGGGAAAGACGCACTTCCCCCATGTTTAAAGTGTATATTTCGGGCCTCCCTGGTGGCGCAGCTGGTTAAGCAACGCACTATGAAGCAAACCGAAGCCACAGCAGCACAAGTTCGATCCCTGCCACCAGCCAGGGAGGGGACCCACATGGCGTAGTAGACCTCTCCTTCCTCGCCCACTGCTCCCCTCAGCAGTGTGTTTCAGTCGATCTGCCTGTTCTGCTCCCCACTCTGTCTCTGGTGAATCCTTTCACCTCCCCCGGCTCTGGCCTGTACCCTAGCTCTTGTGTGCATAAATAAATAAATCTTTAAAATTAAAAAAAAGAAAGTGTATATTTCACTAAGTTACAACTCCCTGAAGTAAATTCCTTTGGTTGTTGGTGCCCCTTGAAATGTTGGTTAAACAGCTGGTGTTGTGGACACAGCAACTACTTACTCCTGATGTGAGCTACTCCTTTGGTTTCCTTTATTCTGCTCGTTGAGAACCAGGGGCCAGGCTTGCTACCCCAGAGTGCAGTGATGCTTTAGCATTGACTCTCAAAGTAAGTTGAGTAGAACCCAGGTACATTCAGGCATGCTTGCCTTCCCACACACATGCACACACATACATGCAGGCATGCACACCCATGTGCAATCACACGAGCACACACAGCACAGGGCAGTGGTCCTCAAGTCTATTCTAAAGTTTTTTATTAAATGTTTTCATTCTCAACGTTCTGGGTAAGAACAGCGAGCTCTCCAGTACCCAACATCTTTCCCCTCCTCCCAGTTTCTTCTCTTGCCAGTTTCATGCCATCCCCTCCCACCCCCACCACTACCACCAATGGCTCTGACTTAGCAACACAAAGGTGTTTATGTGTCGTTCTATACTATGTAACAAAATACGCAGAGTCAACATTATAGTCTTTCCATTTTGTCAAAGCTGGAGGACCTAACCACAAACAGAGAAGCTTTGGTAGTAGCCATCTTGGATGTGAACTCGAACTTTAGAAGAAGTTCTAGAGAGAACTCCAGAAGTATGAAATGTGTTTACAAACTGGAAGCTGAAAGCAAAGGAAAGAGGATTGTTCCTTAACAGGCTTCCATTCAGCCTCTGGTTGCTCTATTTTGAGGCAGGGGGCTGCTGTTGTCACAGTTGAGAAATAGGCAGAGAGCTGGTGTGTGGGAGTCACGGAAATTTTGTTGCAGGCTTTCAATATCCATGGCTATAAAAGTAATACAACCACACAACGCTCATTCCGAAGTAAAAGGTTCATTTTGAAAAAGTAAATTGTGAAAGCAAAGGTGGCAATAGAGAACGGCTATCTGAACGGGAGCATGGGTAGAGGCACTTTCTGTCTGACAGGATCGACTGAAGAGCATTGCCATAGACGTCATGTGTGGAAGAAAGAGCCCAACCCCAGGAATGAGACTGGACTTTTTCTTCTGGAAGTTTCAGCAAAATGTTTTTATTCACTAGGCATCTGTTCTTCACTCTGAGAAATGGGAACAATGATGTCTGAATCCTGAAGAGAAAGGTGAAGTGCTTTGTGACCCAGAAGACAGAGCTGCCCGGTTCTATTCTTATGAGCTACCACTCAAGGCATGGTTGGATGCTCAGGGAACTCTTTCTTTGATGCTGAGCAAGAAATTAAAAAATGATGAAATCCTTTCTGAATGGTCTCCTGAGTAGTCCACGGAGGCAGTGTGTGACCAGGGAGAAACAGCTGCCGCTCAGAAGAGAGGCATCTCGGTGAGTGATCCTGACCGCAGCCTCCCCACAGGGCAAGGGCAAGAGAAAGCTCTGGAGTTTTCCACAATACCTCAGAGGCTCTAGCTTGTAGCTTTCCATTACACAATACAGATCACACTTTAGACTGTGCCCTGCTCTCCATTTTTAGGTATAGAAGGTCCACAGTATAACAACTATAACTAACCCTCCCCTTTCATTTCTCACTTGGCTCACCTGCCTAGAAACTCCTTCTTCCAGAAGCTCTCCCCACTTCTTCCTGAGCCCACAGCACCCACTGTGCCTTAACTGTGCCCACTCCCCACTGCCCTGTGCAGGTTCTGCCCCACCACTAGGTTCTGTGCTCCTCCAGGGGGAAGTGCCTCTCTTCCTGAGTCTTCACGCTTGTCACTTATATTGGGTAAGTGGCTGGTGAGAATGGGCAGATGGTATGTGGATTCTTCCTTCCCACATTAGATCTGAGTATGAGGCATGGGGTACAGGCCTTACAGGTAGAGGTGCAGGGGATCTTAGCTCTGTCACTTGCCCCTCTGGGCTCCATTCTTCATCTACCCATGCAGGGGTCTCTAGAGCCCCAGCAACCCACTCAGGAAGAGCAGCAGGGAGAGTCAAAAAGGACATGCTTTGATTCCAGGTAATAGGAATAAATGTAAGTCCTAACATGTGCAGTGCTGCCTGGCTAAGAAAAGAGCCCCAGAGGACTACATTTCTAGTTAGTAGGAGTCCTTACTCCTGAGTTTTGTGCTGCTAAAACACTTAGCTTGTCCAACCACACTTTCACACAAAAACTTCCTTCAGTCTGAGAGTTTTCAGTGTTAGTTTTCTTAGTACCTCAGGGGCTGAGAGGTGGGGAGAAAACTGCAGGTACCCCAGGCTCGGATCCCTGGTCCTGTGGGTTCATTCTTCCCCCACTGTCACTTCTGCAGGAGAGTGGGGTTGAAGTCCAAGAATAAGGCTAAGAAGGCAGCTATGAACTTAGCTTCCCTGGGAAAGGAAGCCCTCTCCTGCTGCCCTGCTTCCCTCAGTCCAGTGGAGATTAACAAGGTTCGAGATGACTCATTCAGTGAGTCAGACGGGGAAGAAAAACAAGCACGTCAAAGCCTAACTTTCAGATGTGTGAAGATTTAGCATTGTAATCTGTGACCAAAATTGCTGATTTGAAGAGCTGCAAAGGAAAGTGTGTTCTCCCTGTCCATGTCTCAGGGTTGTGCCTTCAGTAGCCCAGCTGGTGGGAAGAGAAGTCCAAGAAGCCCCAGTTGCTCTGAACAGCAGGGAGGAGATGACCCTACAGCCCTCGACTGAGGTGTGAACTCTGTGCCCTTCACAACCCTCTTTTCCCTCTGGCCCCATCCATTTCCAGGCATGACTTGTGCTCACAATAGCTTCCTCCCTCATTGTGTAGCTGAGGCCACATGGTGGAACCATTGCAGAGGTACAGCTGCTGCTGACCGGTCTGACCCAGGCCCCAAGGGGGGATGGGCATCAAGACTGTTGCAAGTTCTCTCCATGATTCTAAGGTCCAAGCCAGTGTGTGGCTCATGTCCCTCATTCAATGCATAACCTTCCATAGGAATCTACTTTTTAGTCTTTAATCTATAATAGTCTAATGACATGCTCTGTCCTAGATTAAAGAATTTCATGCTTTGGAGTGATATTTTCATGGACTGGTGAAGTCAGCTTCTGAAGTCAGATTATATCAATATGACTGCAGAAGAGAAACAGTTTATAGTTGGCTTAGTGTTACAGGGCAGGGAGAGGGGCACCCCAAAACCCCCAAACCTGCCCTCTCTAAATGGGTTCTGCCATCCGCCACATCAAGACAAACGTATAAGGCCTTTAATGGAAAGGAACTTTAATAGAATTAGGGTACAATACAGAAAGGACAAAGAATATAGTTACTAAGTCAAGCATCCAAAGTTACCCATCTCCTTGAGGGTAAAAGTCCAGCCAAATAGGATTGGCCCAAAGCAAGGCCCAAAAGCCTGCCACACGTCTAAAGACCTTTCAGTGTAGACCCATAGAAAAGGGTCAGAAAGAGTCAGACAAATCTGGGAGGAAAAGAGCAAAATCAAAATCAAGATGACAGCTGCCATTATTAAGCTCCCCACGGGTCTCTCACCCACATCTGTTCCAACCAGTCCAAGACCAAGAAGCAAGCGCAGCTTCTTCACATGTCCCTCTGCTCCACGTGCCTCCTCCAGGCCTCCTTGCTGTTCTCCATCCTGCTTCCTTCTTTCTCCCCTCTCCTCTCCAACGTTTTCTTATCCCTGCTCAGCTCCACCCACTTAGGGTGCAACCGGGATTCTGGAACTTCCCCCTTTCCTGGGGACCACCCTGTTACATTAGGATATTTCAGGCTTGAACGTCAGGTAAAGGGAATCAAAGGGAGCAGAGTAAAAGTAGTTTACACTCTAGCTTTGTTCTCTCAGTTCTCAATTTCCCCTACTCTTCTCCCAGCAGCTCCTGATGTAGGGATCCAGACCCCGTTTTGGTCCTTCTTCTCTTTCCTGCTCACTCCCTCAATATCCCACTACTTGTTCTCCCTATCACCCAAAAGGAGGTCTTAGTGGGACCTTCCACAGGCACTCCAACTTTAGGATCCAGTACCTTCCTTATATACCCTCTATTCTGTGGGATTCTGAGTGCTCCAGGGTTTTGGTCCTAGAGCAGTAGCCAGGGTAAGGAGACACTGCTGCATGGGATGCTAGTCCCACAGGTGGTGGGAGAAGAGAAGTGTTTCTCATGCATTTAGGTTTCAGGACCCCTTGACACAATTCAAAATGACTGAGAACCCTAGAGAGCTCTTGTTTATATGGGTTACATCTGCTGATACTGACATTAACAGAAACCAAAGCTGGCATTTTAAAATATTATGTAATAATTTACCTAAAATAACAAACCCATTCTATGTGAACATAGTAATATGTTTTATTTAAATATAAAACTACTGTATTTTCTAAAGCAAAAAAATATATAGTGAGAGTAGCATTGTTCTACTTTCTGCAAATCTCTTTTATGACTGCCTTAATAGAAGGCAGCTGGGTTCTCATCTCTTCTGTATTCAGCCTCTTTCAACGCCTACGTTATGCAGCAGCCTTTGGGAAACAACACTGGAAATTAATGAGAGACTGAGCCTGACAAAGGCTAACAATGTATTAGTATTAAGAATATTGATTTGACCTTATGGGTCACCTAAATGGGTCTGAAGACCTCCTCTTCCCTCCTTCCCCCACTGCCACAACAGGTATCTGGGGTACATCCAAAGATCCATTGGCCATGAAATCTAGATCTGTGACAATAATCGATCAACGAATAAGCAATAATTTGGCACCTGAATGTCAATCCCAGAGAACTTACATGAGACAAAAGAAAATAAAAATTAGTATTTCACTGATTACACATGATAGCTGATAATGTCATATATGCGTCTTTTTCCATCATTTTTTTACTTCTGGGCAGGACACTCCACTTCACATTCGCTTAGTTATGATGCCAGAGTTCGTTGCTCCCTCAACATGTTGAACAGCATAATGCTGTGGAGGGAGCCCTGGGACAGATATTCTGGCAAAATTTTTATTCTTGAAAACATTTTCAGTAGAATTAAATAACTAGATGATAGAAAAATGAGAAGAAAATAAAACCAAAAATTACCAAATACTGGGTAGAAGATAACTTTTAAAACACTGTCAAACATTTATAAATTATAAAAATTATCCAGAAGAAAGTAAAATTGATTCATTATAATATGCTATATTACCTTCTAAGCAAACTTTTGCAGATCATACTAGACATAAGATAGGATTTGCTGTTCTGATTCTTTTTTTTTTAAAGATTTATTTATTTATGCATACAAGAGCTGGGGTACAGGCCAGCGGAGAGTGGGGGGGAGGTGAGAGGATTCACCAGACGGAGCAGGGAGTAGAAGAGGCAGACTGACTGAAACACTGCTGAGGGGAGCAATGGGTGAGGCAGGAGAGGTTTGCTGTGCCATGTGTGTCCCCTCCCTGGCCGGGGGCAGGGATCAAACTCGTGCTGCTGTGGCTTTGGTTTGCTTCATAGTACATTGCTTAACCCACTGCGCCACCAAGGAGGCCCTGTTCTGATTCTCTTATGTAAACATTTTTACTAAATATTTATGTAAAATCCTTATATTTTCCACTTAAATGCATAAAATTCAACTGTATGGATATACTATATTTGACTTAGTGACTCCCTTGTTTTCTGATATTTTGAGAAGTTATAATAGATTATGAAATTATGGGAGATTCTGTTTCAACTTCATTTTATTTTTCTATTTTCTCTACTGTGACTCAATGTTATTCTTACTAACAATTATTTTAAGAAAAGGACTTGCTTTGGAAAAAATGTGGATTGTTGGTTGTATCAACATATCAGGATATCACATTCTTTGAAAAGCTTCATGCAGATTTTTCTCAACTGTCACAGGGCCCTCTGACTTCACAAGACTCAATCCCAAAGGTGTGGTTAGAATTCCAACTAGGACCATCAGCCATCTTATCCAACCTGTGATGATTCACAGTACATTTATGAATAATCCCACCCCATCCAGATAACAATTTGTCATTTCATCACAACACAGCCCCTGACATGCAGCAACATCACTGGAATTCACTTTCCTTGCTTTATGTGCCCCTCCCAGTTCCAGGAAGGTGATTCGGAAAACACTCAGTGCCCTTTCCCGCAGCTCCGTTAAACAGGGCCTGTGAGCAACCACATATCCATTCGATGGGAGGCAAGGAGGGTGGGGCCTCGCCGGTGCCTCGTCATGACCCCGACAGCATCATAGGTACAGTGTCACACTCTGGGGTCACAGGATTATCATGTGTGCCTCTCTGAGGAGGTGAGGACAGGCTGAGTTGTGAAAATGAAAACACTGGAAGTAAATGTCCAACACAATTGAGCTTTATTTGTTAAGATGGAAAATAGGATGACCATGGGTGAGGGTGAAGAAACAGTCACTTCTCTGAACAAAATGCCACGGCCAGGGTGAAGAGCCAAGGCTGGCCATGCCTACTTCCAGAGGGCTGTTGCTTTGGTCCTCAGGTCCTTTTCCAGGCTGCATGCAGCTTCTCACTTGTCTTGGTGAACCGAGAATTCCTAATTGAGCTTGGTCTTAGTGAGAAAACATCTGATTATACATGTACTTGTTTCTCAATGCAGCCACAACAACGTGGGTGGCTTAAAGCAACAGAAATGTATTATCTCACAATACTGGAGGCCAAAATCAAGTCTAAAATCAAGGTGTCCACAGGGTTATGCTCCCCCTGAATGTGCTGAGGAACCTGCTCCAGGATAACTGGTGCTTCCTGTGATTTTAGCTCCTTGACTAGTGGGTGTCCCTATGTCTCTTTGGATCTTCTTCTCCTTGCATGTGCCTGCCATGTCCAAATTTCCCCAGGGCCCCAGTCATAGTGCATTAGGTCCCATTCTAATTACCTCATTTTAATTTGTTGAACACAGTAAAGGCCCAATCGCCAAATAAAATCACACTCTGAGGTCCTGTGGTCCAACACATCTTTTGGGGGGAGGGCAGAGGGGGGCCATTAAGTGGTAAGGGAGAGTATTCATAATTTAGCCTATGACAACACATAAACCTCAGTACCAAGAGATGCAACTCAGAGCTGCCACCTGACTTTCTGATAACCCTATTTTCTCAGAGTAATGAAGAACTTTGGGCGTAATGGTATTTTGTGGGGAGCAGATTTTCCCCACAAAGATAACTGTGTGCAGCTGTAGATTTTGCTCTAAATAAATTTCTTAGCCAAGAACTTTACTGTCTACTGCTAGTAGACAGTGAGGGCTGCAGAGAGAGGCTGAGGTCTGTAAGCACCTCAGGCAACACACCCTACATTCCAGGTCTCCCGTCCCTGCTACAGACACTCCCAAACAAGAGGGTCTGAGCCCTTTTGGGGCTGTGACCGTGCAAAACAATGACAGTGATGCTCCTGTTGTATGTGACCCAGTCCTTTGTCCTTCCACACCTCCAGGAAGTGACTGGGGATAGCTCGGCATCGGTGGCATCTGCTTCAGTCCAAGGTGGTCTAACTAATAACTGGTGGGCTCTTAATGTTAGAGTGAACTAACATTCTGAGTGACCAGAAACTCCTCTGCTGAGATGGAATAACCACGATCCCCCATTTCTTTCAGGATAGGACTATCTAAGTAAAACACTGTAAATATTTTACGTGATTTTTTTAGGTTAAAAGTAATTCACTATCGATATAGACACCATGAGAGGTGTATTTGTCCTTAATTCCATCAGCATTTTTATCATTAAGTAACAGCAACTGTGGGGCCATAAACTATTAAAACAGCTTGGGCGCCATGTCAGAAAGTAGAGAAATGTTACTGCTTTTCTTCCTTCCACAACTCCCGAAAACTGTGCGTTTCAAGGATGAGGAAATGGAATCTCAGGGAAGTTTGCTGCAGGCCTCCATCCACAAACACAGTGGTCTTTTGAAATTCAATTCTATGCCTGTGTCTCCTAAGAAAGCTTCCCTGGTAAACCATCCAATAGCTCACCTTCCCTGGGACCCCTCTTTGACATCCATTTCTACAGGTGAGGAGAACATTTTGAACTTTTCTGCTATTGCAATACATTTATTCATGTCTTCACTCACTGGAAAGTTTTCAAATGCAGGGATACATCATCTATTTCACCATGCTTTGGAATCAGCCAGATTGTTAAATAAATGTTAAAAAAACTTACTGGTGATGTTTGCCTTAGAGCCTGTGTGTCAGATTCCTTTGCCTTGGGCTTGAGGGTTCAGAGGCAAAATAGGTAAACTTCCTGAACTTCAGGTCATGGACTTTTAACTTCCTTGGTGACAGACTTGATTTACCACACTGTGGGGAAGAAAGGCCTACTTCGTAAGAAAGGTGTGGTAGTATGAGGGCATGTGAACCCTTCTTACATAAATGTGTAATTGCAGAGACTTCCTTGAAATTTTCATTATACTCAAAAAGGACAGGTGAGGGTATGGAAAGTAGATATTCAACCTCCAGATATTGAGCATCTCTTCCTCAGCTGCACTGAGGTGTTAGCAAGGCATTCTCCTCACTTGCAGGCTGCTCCTGGAAGGTAGGGGCCTGCACCTTGTTCATCTCTGTGCACCCAGTATCTGTGGAATGGCTGACACATAGTAGGTGTTCAATAAAACTCTGGTGAATAAAGTTAAAAGATGAATGGGTTGGGTTTTTTTCTGATTCTTTATGAAGTACTATTGCATAGGTCCAGGCATAGGGAAATAATCTGTGTATTGTACAAATCCTTACCTACTTCCTCCTTTGATTTCATCCTCTGGGCCTCTGTTAATTTGCTGCTGGTTTAACCAGCAGACATGCTGACTTTGGATGATTTAGATCTGGCAAAAACACAGAGAACTTCTCTAGTGGGATTTCATTTTTAGTTATTATGAGATGGAGTTCCATTCAAGCCTAATGTAGTAGGTGTTTGTGCATATTTTCTGAATGAACTGATGGATAATTACAGAGTTGTCCATTAAGGATACTGAATACAATTGTATATGTCAAGACATGCAGCATCTCAGGAAAAGGTCAGCATACAAATCAAAAGACTAAACCCCCTCTCCACACCCTTCTTTCAGTCTACATCCAAAGGAGAATGTGAAAAATTACATATCTTTCCCCTCCCATATTCCTGTTATAACTCTCTGTTTCTTTGTTCCACTCACTCCCAGGCAGATAAAAATCAAAGGACTGGAATTTGCAAACCCTCAATGCTTCATTTGTTCCCCATCTGTCTCTTAGACATGGCTGAGCCCTCAGACCCTTACACATGTCTGCCTCTTCACCCCAGAGGTGAGTGACAGTCTCAGATAAAGCAATTGTGAATTTCTTCTTCCATGTGGCATCTGTCCCAAGACTGGATACAGTTGGTTTACTTGTAGTAAAAGGGACAGTAACCAGAAAAGAGGATTACAGTACTTTCAGAGGCAATCAAGGGAGGAGAATAAACCAAGTGCCAGGAGGGTATTAAATAGCAGAGCTATCTGCAGGAGTAGAACAAGCTTAGAGAGAAAAAAGGAAAAATCTTCTAGGACAATCCCTGTACTTCATAAATCTGGAATTTTGTTAGAAGTTTGATACCTGATTTTATATTTTAGGCAATTTAACATGTAGAAACAGATTAGTAGGTTTTGCTTATAATTTTGTTTGGAGTCCCTGAAAGACTTTTTTATAGAATTATTCTTTCAGAAGCAACTCAAGCTATGGAGAATGCATATTAATTCCTTTTGTTCATATGTATAAAGAGTGTGGGTGTGTAGAGGGCGTGGGGGGGAATGTAAAGCCACAGGAAATGGGAAATTCCTTTGAACATAAATTGTATTTGAAAATCTGGAGAAGACATTATCTTTTTGTATTGAACAAATGTGCATTTGTCATGAAATATAATGGACATTTTTGCATGAATTCTAAAGCTTAATATGAAATTTCAAATAATTTGCTTGCTTGTGGCAGCTTTTCCTGAGCAACAAACTTCTTTTTCACCCACTTCTGGAGGTCCCTCCAATTTTCCTGAGCAACAAACTTTCTTTTCACCCACTTCTGGAGGTCCCTCCATTTGTTGGGCCTCTAGGAAAAGAGATTGACAAGAAGCCTATGCATATGTACTGACACATGGCCAAATACATACTGTGCAGTCCTTACCTCCTGGACTTATTACTTATACTGTGGAATTCCAAAGGGGTTGTTACTTGGGTACAACCTTACTTTTCCCCTGCAATTTCTCTCTTTTGGCTAATTCTCCAAGCCTGTGAGCCTGCCAGTCTTCAAGGAAAGTTAATCAAACAAAGCAGTAAAATCAAATGTGGTACATGACTCATCCCTCCTTCCATTCCCCCAATTTTTATGCTGCTCCCCAAAGGACTGCTTTCTCTGCAGTGAGTCATGGGTGGGAGGTCTGAGAAATGACTGTGACCTAGCCCGAGATGAGGCTGGAAAAATCAGGAGAATGGATCCTAAGCGGGTGGTGGCAGGAGTAAAGAAAAGCTCAAAATTCAATTTGTAGTATCTTTCTGAAATATTCATTAAAAGGGTGAAGTAAAACTACTGAGAAAAGTTGGGTATGATTCATGCTGTATGAATGTGAAGCACTAGGAAATTTTCTTTCCTTCCCCTACCTTGGTAAAGACTATGGGAAATGAAAACTCTGTCTTAAATTTTGAGGCAGAGTGGTTGTTGAAAAGAGCTCAGTTTTGCAGTTAGACACTAATAAGTTCAAACCCTGCCTCTGTCACTCACTAGTCATGACCAGGGCATTTTACTTTGTCTCTCTGATAATCCATATCCTCATCTGTAAAGCAGGGTTAACATATTATCTTTTGGTGTAGGCTTAAAACCACTATTTATTAATCTACTTGGTATTACTCATCTATTTCTGGGTAACAAATTAATCCAAACCTAGAGACGTCAAACAGCAAACATTTATTATCTTACTGTTTGTTTTCAAGGTTTATTTATTCTCGCATCCAAGAACTGGGGTACAGGCTGGAGATGTGGGGGCAAAGAGGATCCACCAGAAACAGAGTGGGGAACAGAACAGGCAGATAGACTGAAATACACTGCTGAGGGGAGCAGCGGTCGAGGCAGGAGGGGTGTACTGTGCCATGGCCAATGATCAAACCCATGCTACAGTGGCTGCCAGTACCTTCATAGTGATGCAACTTAACCCCTTGTGCCACCAGGGAGGCCCCTATTATTTCATAATTTTGATGGATGAGGAATCTTGGCACAACTGGTTGACGGGTCTCTTCCATGTTGCATTAAAGGCATCAGTCAAGCTGCAATACATCTAAAAGCTCAGCTGAGGTCAGATCTGCTCTAATGCTCAGTCACATGTCACTGGCAGCCTTGGTTCCTTACTGGTTACTGACTAAAGTCACCTATTCCTTGCCTTTTGGACCTCTTTAAAGGGCAGCTCAACATAGCAGGTTTTCCTGGGAAGGACAAGCAAGAAAGTAAGGAGAGGCATGCAAGATGAAGTCACATCTTTTTGTGACCTAGCGTTGAAAGTGGTAACTCATTACTTTTGTCATATTCTGTTCATTTGGAGAGAGTCACAATGTTCAGCCTACACTTGAGCATCTCCAAGGTTGTGATGGGATTTACACAGAAGCATGAGTATCAGCGGGAAACCATGAGGCGCTCCTACTATATCCTTGCATTCAACAGCTATTTATTGAGAGTCTACTGTTGGCCAGGCATTTTGTTAGGCAATTAAAAATATAAAAGTCAGTGAAATGAGAAAAGTATCTTATAAAAGAGGCAGAGTGGGGCCTTTCTGGTGGCGCAGCGGGTTGAGCACCACACTGTGAAGCATCCACTGCTTGTGAAAGGAATATTTTTCTTGATTTCCTCTTCTTCCAATTGGTTATTTGTATATAGGAAGGCTACCGATTTTTGTGCGTTGATCTTGTAACCTGCTACTTTACTAAACTGGCTGATTGTTTTAATTAAGTTTTCTGTAGAGCTTTTGGGGTTTTCCAGATATATTATCATATCATCTGCAAATAGTGATAGCTTTACCTCTTCTTTCCTTATTTGGATGCCTTGTATGTCTTTTTCCTGTCTTATTGTTCTGGCTAGGACTTCCAGTATTATGTTAAATAGTAGGGGAGAAAGTGGGCATCCTTGTCTAGTCCCTGATCTTAAAGGGAATGCTTTCAGTTTTTCACCATTAAGGATAATGTTGGCTGTGGGTTTGTCGCATATAGCTTTTATCATATTGAGTTATGGTCCTTCTATCCCAAGGGTTTGAAGGGTCTCATCATGAATGGATGTTGCACTTTTCAAATGCCTTCTCTGCATCAATAGATATATCATGTGTTTTTTGTCCTTCCTTTTGTTGATGTGTTGGATTACATTGATTGATTTTCAGATATTGAGCCATCCTTGTGCCTCTGGAATGAATCCCACTTGGTCATGGTGTACTATCCTTTTGATGCATTGTTGGATTCTGTTGGCTAGGATTTTATTGAGGATTTTTGCATCAGTGTTCATTAGA
>JAGFMF010011929.1:910948-958008 GCA_019455555.1 Galemys pyrenaicus | reverse complement strand
TCAAGGAAAGGAATAAGAACAATAATAACAATAACAGCAATAAAGACACAGAAACCAAAAATGAGGAGTCAAGGACAGACTGGGGACACCTGGTGGGGACGGGAGGGAGAGGGTTGAGGGAAGATGGGAACACGAGGGACTGAGGTGATGGTGCACTGGTGAGATGGTGATGGGGAATACATGGGGATTACAATTAATGGCAAGTATATGTAAATTTTAAAATATTTTAATGAAAAAGAAGAAGGAGGAGGAGGAGGAGGAGGAGGAAGCTCAAGGAAATGGGCAATTATAACCAAAAGCAAACAAAAAACTCAGCCAAGATGGTGGAGAGGGGAAGAAGGGGAGGGCAAAGACAGGGATGAGGACAGAAAGAGCACAAGGGACTGAGGTGATGGTGCACGGGTGCAATGGTGGTGGGTACTCCCTGGGGAATACAAATGATGTCAAATAGAATTAATTTAATAAAAAAATTAACAGGCAACTATAAATCAGAGATATTCAGTAGGGGAAGGGAGCGAGAGGGATCAAAATGGGAGGGAAGAGCACAAGGGACTATGGTGATGGTACACAGGTGAATGGAGGAAGCAAACATTGTACAACAATAAACAATGATATAAAATATATATTAGCAAATAAATTATATATAAATCAAATAGAGATATTAGTGAATTTAAGAAATGCTGACTGGAGAGCAAGGTCATCTGTCAAGGCTGGAGGGAGAGTTACAGCAGGAGCCAAGAGTGTGACAGAAAGGAGATGAGGTTGAGCATCATCAGAGTGGAGGATGAATGTGTCTGGAGAGTTGGTTTCTGATGCAGCTGATCTAGACCTGGGAATTTAGAGTTAGCAGGGGTGTCAGGATTCAAGGGTGGGTGAGGATTCACTTCAAGGATTCAGATTGAGTTAGAAGACAATGAGCCATAAGTGATCAATAAGATTTCTTACATTATCAGGAATATTTACTTTTCTTTTCTGTCAGAGTCTGTTTTTCATGGTATTTTGATTAGCAAGAGATGCCTCTATTGGAGAAAACTGAATGTTACTTTTAGACTGGGCTAATCATGTGTTCTGGGAACTGGAAGATCAAGAGGCTTAGATCCTAAGCAAGGCAGGAACATAGTCCCTAATGCAACAAGTCAGCCTGACTGAGGACTGCTGAGAGTCATCAGTTAAAGTCAAATTAATGTCCAAGTTTTTACAGTATAAATACATTCAATTGAGTTACATCTGTCTTTAAGTTAGCCCAGAAGAAAATGAGGGAATGAGTCGTTCCATGTACAAAAAACAGTAAGATTCACAGTAAAAAGTTATTTGGTAAAGTAAGTTGCCCACCTATATTTAAAAAGAGCTGAGAGTTAGGAGAATTTTAATAAGCATGTAGGACCTTGGTGTTCAACCAACGGAATGGAGGGAGACCACTTGCATATTGTACCAGTGTTCAGCCAACCAATAGTCATGGACTGGACAAGATGGTGGTAGGCAAGATGAAAACCCATCTTGGACTGAGCTGAGATATGCTTTGCTTTGGATTACATGTGGGATTTAGGTAAAGAAAAATCAAGAATGACTTCTACACTTCTAGATGAGCATCTAGCTGGTGCCATTTCTGAGATGAGGAAGAGGCACAAAACCAACAACTTTGGGAATTGCAAGTACAGGGGAATCAAGAAATCATGTTAGGTGTAGGTGTATTTGAGACATGAAGGTTGAAATGTCAGACAGACAGTTGGCTATATAGAGCACTGAAGAAAAAAAATCCATGCAAATAACCATGACGATGGTGCTTGACCTAGCTCAGTGCCAATTCACTTCTTGTTAAGTGTCTGCACATTTTTCTCAAGAAAGAATCTGGAGGTAACATATTTCTAAAACATTGTGAAGTACTGTGTTTATTGTTTTGCAAGGCGACTTATCTTAGAAAGTATACTTAGGTTATCAATTACTGTGTTAGAAGTGGTGAGCATCCTACTTAACATGATCTGATTTAATCTCCACAATTTTATGAGGCATAAAGGGCAGATACGAGTTCCCTTAGAGAGCAGATTAGGGAATGGAAGTATAGACTGATGAAGTAGTCACTCTGTAGTCATACATTTGATATGTGGCAAAGCAGGGAGTAAAATCCAGGACCCCCAATTCCCGGGTCATGTTCTCATGGAGCCCTCTCCTCTCAGTAAGTCTTTTATCTATATGCCTCAGGCAGTGATTCTATAGTACTGTGATGGTGTAGTGACTGTGTCAGGTGGGACAAGTCGCTTCACCCCTGTGAACCTGCATTTCTTCAACTATCCTTCACTATTGTAAAGATTTTGCTGTCATGTGTCCACTTTGCTGAGTCACGTTGCCAGATATTTGGTTAAACATTATTCTGGATGTTTCTATGAGAGTATTTTTGGATGAAATTAATATTTAAAATGGACTTTGTATAAAGCAGATTGTTCTACATAACATGGGTGGGGCTTGTCCAATTAGTAAAAGACCTGGATAGGACAAAAGACTGACTTTCTGCAATCAGTAAAATGTCTGCTGCAGACAATCCTCATGCACATGTTCTTTTTGTGTTCCCAGCCTGTCAGCTCAACTTGAAGATTTTGGTCTTGCCAGTCTCCACAGTCAGGTGAGCCAATTCATTAAGATAAATTTTTATTTATATTTACATGTCATATAAGTACAATTTATAAAGTTAAATCTCCAATATTTTTATTAACAAGAATACAATATCTCTTATTGGTTCTGTTTCTCTAAAGTCCCTTGATTAATTTGGTTAATAAAATTGTATACTTAACTATCCATGTTGAAGACTAGAAACATAGGTCATAAATTACATAAAGTAAATGTTTTATATATATTATGTATACTCTCTATATATGCAATAATATAATATGCAATATACAATTAAATATAGAAACATGGATATGTAAAGTGGGGTTATATGTCTATAAAAGATAATTTTATGAATCATTTTAAAGTTTTAAAGATTTTTAAGTAATACGATACTAAAAATAAATAACAGAATATCAGTGATATTCACATATCTACTACTCACATTAAATAGATACTCATATCTTACCTTATTCCTGTAAATATTGTTTTGTTTTAAAAAATGAAATGCTTGGGCCTCCCTGGAGGCGCAGTGGGTTAAGCAACACACTATGAAGCAAACTGCAGCTGCTGCAGCATGAGTTCAATCCCTCCTACCGGCCAGAGTGGGGACCCACATGGCACAGCAGACCTTTCCTGCCTCGCCCACTGCTCCCCTCAGCAGTGTACTTCGGTTGATCTGCCTGTTCTGCTCCCCACTCTCTCGGGTGAATCCTCTCACCCCCCCCCACACACACCTTTGGCCTGTACCCCAGTGCTTGTATGCATAAATAAATCTTCAAAAAAATAAAAAATGAAGTGCTGAAGAACTACAGGCACAGCAAAAATACCATTTTCCTTCTCTGTCCTTTCCCCTTCATAAATAACATAGTATGTATCCTTCCCATACATGTTTTGTGCTTTTGCTACATAAAATGTAGGCAAAAAGAATTCATAGTGTTGTTATGTTGGTTTAACACTATCTCATAAATGGTGCTAGGCTATTCATTTCTTTTACAACTTGCTTTTTTCACTCAATGTTTTTATGGTATTTAGGTTCCTAATACATATCCAGATCCATGCTTAACAATTTCTATATATTATTTCCTTTGGTGCATACAATAAAGCTCATTCCACAGAAGGGTAAAATAAATCTCAGAAACATCACAACCATTTTTCTGTCGTTTCACAACTAGTAAGTGACAGATAGGAGTCAAAACTCAACTTCTCCCCAGTTTGTTCTCACAGTCATTCGTTTTTCCATTATTCTAACTTATAGAAAATAACAACATGTAGATTGGATTTCCTGGTCTCAATTTCTTTTCCCTTCCCTTTAAATCACAGCAGACTTGATTGCGCTTTTCCCAGCAACTCTGATTTTTTTTTTTGGGGGGGGGTTGTTGGTCAGTTTGTAGAGAAAAAGGAAGGCACCCAGCAGCAAAGGCCTACATCAGAAAGAGTGCTTTCTCACTTCTGATTATGTCTGTGTAGATGGGTGTTTCAATTATCTCTTAGGGCATGACAACTCCCTCAAACCTGAGGGACTTACAACAGCCTTTTATCATCTTTCCCAGTCCTGTGTGGCTTGTTCCACAGAGGCCCCATGCAGTTAGTCAGAGGCTGAGCTGATATTGAAGAGTCCACTGGAATACTGGGCCAGCTACTCTCACTCTCTCTCCCTGTGCAACTGCAGTGCCTCTTCTCTCCACAAAACCCATACATAGTTGTTCCAAGCAGTCTATATATTCTCTCCAACCAGACAACCAAACAACTTACTTGTCACCAGGACTCCAAAAGTGTGAAAAAACAATGAAGCTATCAAGCATCTTGAAGGTTCAGAGCCCACACAGTCTCACTTCTGCCATGCTCCATAGTTCAGGGTGAGGTACAGGCCCAGGCTAGATCACAAGTGGAAGGATCTACACAGGAATGTGAGACTCAGACTTGCCATTGCTCCTCCTCCTCCTCTTTTGGAAGTGAGGCCACCTATCCCCTCCATGGGAGGCCATTTTATTTGGTTGCTTACTCAGGGCAGTTTTTTGGTTCATATCGCAAGTTCTCTCCTGTGGTTTTGGACTCACACACAAAATTTCTAATTGAACTCCCTCTATGGCTGGAGATGGAAATCATAAACTTTGGTAAATCTGGAGGCCAGACATCTTGCCTTGATTAGTGGAGAAGTTGCTGCAGTCTGTCAGAACAGGAAGAAGGATTTGACACACACACAATAGCTGAGAACAGCAAAATGGAGAGCGAAAATCCCATGGTGGTGTTTTCTCATATGACTGTATCATACCACACAAGTTGTTCTTCCATAAATCTTTGAGATCTTGTCATTTCATTCCTAATAATGGTACAGTAGCCTCCTTGATACCCCCCACCCCCATTTACCTTCCTGTGGTTTCAGTTGCTGGAGATTAACTGCAATCCCAAAATATTATATCCAAGAAGGTATTCTGAGAGACCACATTCACATTTTATTACAGTATATTGTTACAACTGTTCTACTTTATTGGGTTATTGTTGTTAATCTCTTTCTGTGCCTGATTTGTCAAACTTTATCATATATATATATATATGAAAAAACAATATGTATATGACTCAATAAGTGATTTCAGGCATTCACTATCCCCTGTGGGTGAGACAAGACTACTGTACTTTGTTCTTTCAATTGAGATTATTTAATAATCCGAATGTTCCTTAGTTGGTTAAATATTTCTAACCAATAGTTATGTTTTTCTCAACCTCTTGCTATGCTAGAAAATGCTGTAATAAATTTATGCAAATATGTATTTTTGTGTAGAAGAGAGTCTTAAAAGAGAACTAATTACTCCTATTTTTCCATAATCCTCAGCATTTTCAAGATAAAATTGTTACAAAGGCACCACCATTCCCATTTCTCAGCACCTCAAGTTTTCTACTCTACTCTCCAGCAGTGTAAGTTGCTTGAGATTTCTAGCACATATACCCTGCTTTTTCTTACTCTGTGCCTTTCCTAGTTCTTGCTGCATATGGAATGCCCTCTTCATTTCTCTCTGCTCAGTTAACTCTTGCTCATTATTATATTAATCACTCAGCTCAGGTGTCAGTTCCTCCAGGGAACTGCTCCACCACTTTCATCATTGCACGTACTACGCTGTATCCAATTTATTTATTAGCATTTCTGTATTCACTCTTGCATTATGAATTCCTCAGATCAGGAATTCAGGACAATACTATGTCTTATGTATCGGATATCTTAGCTAAATGTCTGGAACATAGCATGTGGTCAGTTATAATTAAATGAATAAAGTTTGCATTCATGGGTTTATCAGATCCTACACCACCTCACCCACATTACATTTGATTCTTTTAAAAGTTAATGGGTCTTCTAGATTTTTTTCTCTATCAATAATAATACCACCCACTGATACAAACAGAGTCTATCGATTAATGCATGGTATAGTTTTGTATTTTCTTATATTTGTCAATTTGCCTTAACTAGGTACTTCATCCTTGAAGACAATAATAATGATAAGAGCTATCATTTATGGGTTCCTTTTTTGTTCCAGCTCCTAAATTAAATGATTTAACATACCATCTCCAGTTCTTGTGGTTCTGAAAAGCAGGCACTATTATCTCCATTTCACAAATACTCAGGACAAGAGGTTACTAACACCCAGGATCACACTGCTCGAAAAAAAAAATTTTAAGTAGGTCCTGGAACCTAGATCCATGAGAACTGGAAGTCTGTCCTCCTAAACAGGCTCTAATTTAATGTTATCAAAAAGGTGTTGTTGACGTAGACTCTCTAAGATTCAAGACTCACAAATTTAAACTTAGTTGACAATTGCTGCAATAATCAAAGAAAAAGCTTTTGTTAAATATTAAGGTTTGAGGGTAAACACATAAATAAAAGGGTTAATGAATATCCTAATTATTTTTATGTCCCCTTTTACATTAACTTGCACTGAATTTTTAAATGGGTCAAGCTCCCTAAGTGTTACCACTACACATTACATATATTACTTCAAATTTCAATAAAAATCTAATTTCCAACAATAACTACCTATGGTTAAATGTTACCCCTAAGGAGTGTTTAATGTTCAATATAAGCAAAACACACACAAAATCACTCCTGGGGTTGCTTGTCTTTTTTCTTTTCACAATTGAGATTTACTAAGCTGCAGTGAAACACTAAATTGCACCCATCTCAAGAGGGAGTTTTATTTGTATTTATGCAAGTAGTCTATTTGGAGGTATTGTAGAATAATTTTAATGGCTAAGCATTGGGAGGTAAGCAAATGTACCGCCTAGTAGGTTCTGTGATCTGGCAAAATTAATTAATATCTTTAAGTCTTAGTTTCCTGTTCTGGGTCAATGTGAAGATTTTGTTGCTTTTAATATAAGGACATTTCCCAGGTTCAGAAAGATACTTTTTTAATATTTGAAATTTTGATTAACCATTAATCTAAAAGACATATTCAAGAAACTAGTTTTCCTTATCATTGAATTAACTTAAAATTCTTATAATTTTAAATATAAATAGAGCAAATTTCAACAATGATTTTTAAGATGAAGTCTGATTAACATTTGGTCAACTGAAGCTGAACAGACCAAACACCTTCAAACATCAGATTCATTTACAATTTAGTTAAAAACCTTAAACTCTATTTATAAATTTGATATATCCAATTTCTTTTATAAGGCTCTTCAAATGCTTGCCAGCTTCATGAGCAATAATTCAGGCAATTTAAAACCAATCCTTGAAAGTTGATCATAGATCTGAGGCATCAGGAGAAGAGGAGGGAGGGGAGGGCAGAAGAGAGCACAATGAGTCCATTGGAGAATACTGGTGCTTTTGTGGTGGGAAAACCATGGTGACCACACTATAGAGGAGAAATCCTATATTTCAAAAAACAAACAAGGATGTAAAATAATGGTACATCATTAATAATAAATAAATAAAGTAAATCCAGGCAAATTATAGTAACTGCCCCCAAGAGAATTTAAGTTATTATCTCAGGCAAGAAAAAGAATTTATTAACTACAGATCCAAGAGGGTAACAAACCTGGAGGCTTTGTATGTCATGGATTCATTTTTATGGCTGTAATAATGAAGGATTCAAATTTCTTATTCTTCAAGTAGATTGGTTTAACCTACAATGTGTTTGGGGATCAGAAGTACCATTAACTAATTTTTTTTTAACATCATTGTTCATTTTTATATATTTGCCATTACCTAATTATTTCATTCACATTCACCTATACTGTTTAGATCTAAGTTCTATCAATAATCTCTTTACTTCCTGCTTGATTTCTGCTTATTTTATTTTATTTCCGCTATCTTGTCCCATAGGGCACAAGTCTTTTGGTTGCATACAGCATATCTCCTACACTTTCTTCAGGTCATTGAATCATAAAGTCAAAGTCATGCTGATGTTAATCTGATCAGTTCAGTATTTCCCTCACAAAGCTGTGGTGATGATCAAATAATGTAAATAAATGCTAAAATACTTAGCATAATGCCTAGAACATAAGAGGCACTTGACAAGCTGTTATTATTTTGAGGTATTTGGCTAGAGGTTTATATCTAGTTGTTAAATTTTAATTAAGGCAACATATAATTGCAGTTTTAAAATCACATATATCATCCATTTCCTGTTAAAGTTCAAACAAAGCAGTAGTAAAAGAATGTTTAAAACAGCATAAACCTATAAGCAAAGAAAAATTTTAAAAAAGATCAGTAAGTAAGGAAACAAGAAAAGTAATTCAGTTTACACACGAGATGCCTGAAAAGGCTAAAAAAATTGACCACAATAATGTCCTCTAGAAGTTGGGATGACAGTGGGGAAAACAGAAGCATTAATTCAAAATCCTCCTTAAGAAGCATTTAGGCCTTAGATTATATCCCATTCTATACACATGAACAAAGCCCTTTACCTTTGGCAGAAGGCTAATTGTTTTGTCAAGAGGTAAATAGGACTATTGACTAAGGGTTAGCAGCTACAGCTGAAGGCATATAGTTTCAGAGTTACTGAAATAGGGAAATTAGCAAAAGCTTAAACATGAATGTTGAGCGCTCTTCTTGGACTTCTTACCCTCCAGGCACAAGGTTATACAGCTCTAGAGAAACTGACCATGTCACAAAAAGACCTAAAAATCCTGACATCTGAGATCCATCAGTGTGATGGCCCAGGCAGATCTCCAAAGGGAAGACCATCATGGATAAGCCCAAATACAAACATGGAGCTTCCAATCTTATTTTCAGTATTGAGTGGGTAGCCAAAGAATCCCATAATTTTAAAAACCTTCTAAGATAAAATTCAAAGACCAAATTAAGCAGAAAAAAAAACCCCACAAATTATGTAGACAAAGATATCTAAAAACTAACAATCATATCTTCACAAGGAAAATCACTTCTTATACAATCAGCATGAAAGTATTTTTCTTTAAAAAGGGACTGTCAGAAGACTCAAAGTCTTTAACAGTTAAAAATAGGAAAAAGTGCAGTCTAATAAGAAAATTTGGAAGATAAAAGTAGAAAAACCTTCTAGAAAGTAATAGTCCACCAAAATAAATGAATAAATCGATGAAGCAGTGGAATCCAGGTAAAAAAAGAGAAGAAACATAATAGCACAGGAACAAACAAAAGAAGTTTCTAAGATAATGGCAAAAATATCCAAAAATAACAATTCTACAGCAGAGGTCAGTTGAAATTCAAGCCAATCAAATGACTCAAGAGACTAGTTTTTTTTTTTTTCCCTCAAAATGAAAATATGAATAAAGTAGTAAATGTTCTGAAGATATGGTAAGGAGGCTTACACTACAGGATAGAGTTGGTGAATATTAGTGGTAGGTATTTAGAAAGCAAAATATTTTTCTCTTCAGGAAAATTGGGAGGCTGTAACAGAAAAGACATGATTCGTGGTGTATATTCTATTAAACTCAGCAGTAAAAACCTTTCATGATCAGAATATGCTAACTGAAAATATGCTAACTGAAAATATGCTAACTGTTGATATAACAACATTAGGTGGATTTGAAGAGGAAAAGTGTGTATGTGTGTTGTGTGTGTGTGTGTGTGTGTGAGTGAAAGACTATATAATAAAGGCTAAAGATATAAAAGATAGCTACTTCTTTGTTATATAATACAATATCAATAATGTCTAAAACTAACCAAATAAATCAATATCTGGTAATATATGCATACTATTTAGATATGGAACTATACCTCAAAATTTAGCTATATAAATTGAAATGAAGTGCTTCTGGGGACTGAGAAACATGAATAAATAATTGTACAAGGAATTGCTATTTTTTTAATGACATGCTTTTAAAAACGATTTTATCCTACATTTTAAAATTAAAAAATGCTTTTAGAAATCAAATTAGAAATAACAAAATGTTAAAAAATATTTTAACACTATATATATAACATAACACATTACAGCCACTTTGAAACAATTATATATATACATGCTTTTTATCTAAGTATTCCCAGTAATTCTATTCTGTATATCTAAGAGAAATGAAAACATATGGGCACATAAAGATCTTTATGCACATATTCATAGCACCTTACTAATAGCCAGGAACTGGAGACAATTCAAATGTCCATCAACTGGTAAATGGATAAACAAATTTGGTACATCTATACAACAGACTCCTACTCAGCAGTGAAGAGCAATGAACTTCACACAGAAGAAATGGGTGAAAATCAAAGTATTTTGTTAAAATGAAAGAAACCAAATATAAACAAGCATGTAACTGTATGATTCCATTTGTAGGGCATCTGAAAGGCAAAGCTACAGGGAGAGAAATGGCTCAGTGGTTGCCAGGGACTCTGGGTAGTGGGAGGGCACTGACTGCAGATGTACATAAGAAAAGAAAAAGCTTTTGAGACAAATAAAAGAAGCTTTGGAGACAAATGGGTATGTTCTATTTTTTAATTTTGGTAGTTGCACAGACATATGCATTCATTAAAAACTCACCTACTATCACTTTAAAAGAGGACTTATATGTATACTAAATTTCAATAAGCATTATATTTTAAATGCATTTTGAAAATCATGTCAGAGAATTTTGTTAAACGTGGTGGATTAAATGAATAGACATGTTATTTTGCTTCTTCCTGAAATACTGCGCAGATGGTTGCAGATGAGAAATGGAGAACATTTTGGAAGACCAAAAGTGGATGGACCATTGGTAACTGACTTAGCAGAGTGGAGAAAGTTAATATCTAAGTGTCAGCAGACAAGGTTTCAACGTAAAGCAAAATACTATTCCCACTAGAATCCAAGAGAACTCAGGAAGAAGACACTCTAAAAGGCAAGGTAAGTGGTGAGGTGGATGTGAAAATAACTGGTTTAAATTTAATCATCCTGTGTGTTCAGGTAGCACCCTTTTTTCTCAATTCAACAAGTGAAAGGAGGTTTATGCTCCAGACTAACTGGTTCAGAAAGACTATGAAATTTAGGTCATCAAGACTGCTGGCTAAAAGAGTAAGGGAAGGGCTTCATCCAATCCAACATAAAGGATTAGCTAAAAATCCCTGTACTGAATTGTGAGATACTCAATTCCAGTCCCCATCCTACAGCTCCCAGATGCTCACAATCAGGTCTACATCTATACCACCAGGACAGCTGACATCTCTTCTGTACAACACACCTGAGATGTGAAAGGAAATACATAAAGAGATTGCTATGTCTACATTCTCCTAATAAATCATAATCAATTTCTATATTATAAATATATAGTAAAATGGGAGAAGGGGTTTGGACAATAAAGTTAATGAAATCCCCCAAGAAGTATATAAAGAAAGACCAAGAGATGTAAAAGAAGAGATTAGAAAATATGAAAAGATGCTGCAACAACCAAATAGTGTTACAGAGGCAAAGAGGAAAGTGTAGGGAAATAATAATGGAAAAAAATCCAGATGAGCATGGGTTTCCAGACAAAAATTGCTCATGAAAGTTTTTTTCTTTATTTATATATATTTGACCCAGGCATTTTTATAAGAAATTTACAAGTGGAAAGCTCCTGGAAAAAAAGAAAAACAGATCTTGCCATGGAATAGGGCTATTCCAGAGAAATGTTTCTAGAATGCTGAAAAGCAAAGAGAAATTCTTTCAAAATTCAAGGGGATAATGATTTCTGAATTAGAAATCTATCATCAGCCAAGCTACCAAGCAACATTTCAAATATACAAGGACTTAAAAAAAACTGCCCTACCAGGGCCTCCCTGGTGGCACAAGAGGTTGAGCACCGCACTGTGGGGCTTCTGCAGCCACTGCAGCTCAAGTTTGATCCCCCGCCAGGGAGGGGACCCACATGGCACAGCAGAACCTCCTGCCTCACTCACTGCTCCCCTCAGCACTGTATATCAGCTGATCTGCCTGTTCTGCTCCCTACTCTGTCTTTGGTGAATGCTCTCACCCCCCACAACTCTGACCTGTTCCCCAGATCTCTTGTATGCATAAATAAAATAAAATATAAAAAAAAATTGACCTCCCACACTCTTTCTCAGGCAGCCACTGTGGCTGTACCACACCAAAACAAAGCAAAAAATGAATCAAGAAAAAGGAAAACAAAGAATGGAGGCCACAAAAAGATTCAGTGTGGGAAAGAGGAACTGAAGTTTTTAGCTGTGACCTGGCACTGCACAACCATTCCAAAACAGAATGGTATAGAAGGCCCCAGTAAGAAATTGAATCAACAGGATTTTTGATGTGGTTGAGTACATGGGAGATAACAAGATTTAATAGGTTTTCCAATTCTGATAGAGAGATTATCAGACCTGATAAAAATCTGGTGCACTTATTTTTCATTTACTGGATTTTTTATATTCCTATCACAAATCATTAAATCCAGAAGAAATGAAGAAACAATTGTGGTTCAGTAATGAATAATCATTATATGCTTAAAATGATCTGAGCATAAATATTGATTCAAACAAAAGTTTTTTTGATATGCATATATAGGAGACATAGAAAGAGGATGCTCAGAGTGGTGGGGATACAAGAGAAGTAAAAAATAAGATAACTTGGTTCAGTATTCCCTAACAAAAAGTTAAGTTCTGACTATTGGTTGTGATATATAAAATTGTAAGAGACCACTGCATCAACCTAATAATTAAGCAAGCTGAATAAGAGATTCATAGTTTTATTGAACACATTAGTGAGCTGAGAATACAAGGAAACTTGTAAACTAAAATAAAATCCAGAAAGCAGTAAGTTCTTTACAGGAGTGAAGACATTGAAGTCTGCCTTCCTTCCTGGAGAACATCAAGAAAGGTCACTTAGCATAAAGAGAAAGAGGAAAAGTTCTGTTGAACTTTTGACGATAGTCACAAGAGGGTGGCCATGACATGTTAGAATTCTGAAGACCCCTACTTGAAGATAAGGCAGAAGCACAGAGGGAAACTGCTTCTGAGGCAAGCAAGCCTTCCCCAAGGGCAAGGAAGGAGCTTCTGAAGACTTGAGATGGGGCTGGCAAACTCATTTTATTTATTTACTGATTTGCCTGTGAGGGTTATTACTTTATTTATCTGTCTGATGGGAAAACAGACTTACGGAGTCAGAGGGATTTATTCAAGAGGATGTATAGGGAAAGGTTTAGAGTCTAGATGTTCACCCAAAAAGGGCGATTCAAGAATCTAAACAGCAAAACCCTGCTCATGTAGCTGCTGATAAGAAACCAAATTGGAGGAAAATGCTAAAAGGGATTCACAGGGATCCCACAAGTATTTGTTTTACAAGAATATTTTTCTCCTTAAAGAGAGTACATTCTTTTTCCTCTCATCATTTCAAGAGAGGAAATGTCTTTGGCCATCCAACTGAAACAAGCTATCTTCTCTTGTCTTTTTTATATTTGCTTGAATTACATTTTATAATATGCTACTAGTCTTCTGTCTTAACATTGGACATTCCTTCCTTCTGGGAGCTTTACTTCCCCTTAAGATTTTCTTTTTGCTGTTTTTTAAAGGTTGCTTGATTTGAATCCCCTTCCCTTTCCTTTTTCCTATTTATCCTTTCAATTTCTTCTTGGCCTCACTATCACCAGTTTCTTATTTCTTTTTTAATTAATTAATTAATGTTTCTTATAATGTTTGCTGCTTTTCTTGGTGTAGTTCCCTTAGAATTTCCATCACCAGTTCACCCGCGCACCATCACCACAGTCCCTTGTGCTTTCCCATCCCCGCCCTGACCCCAGTCCCTTCCTCTTCCCTCCCTAATGTCTCTGATTGCAGTTGTCTGTTCATTCTTGTTTGGAAAACCCATTTTTAAAATATTTACATAGGCTAAAGGTAAAAGGACAAAAAATGATGCCATGCTAGTATAAATCAAAGGAAAGCTAAATCAAAGAAAATAGATTTTAAAGCAAAAAATTACTACCCAGGAATAAAGGTCATTTTATGTGACTATAGGGTAACTTTATCAAGAGGGCATATTATTCCTAATGTTTATGTGCTCAATAACAGCTTCAGTTCACCAGAAAAAACCTAATACAACTTCAAGAAGGAATAGACAAGTCCATAACTACAGTTGGAGATTTCAACACCCATCTCTCAAAAAGTGATAGAACAAGTGTAAAGAAAATCAGTGAAGAGAGAGAAGACCTAAACAGCAATTGCAGTCAATTTGACATTTATACCTACCAAACAGTAAAATACATATATATAAATATACATGAAATCTTTATCACATAAACTACATATTTGGGGCCATGAAACAAACTTCAATAAACAGAAAAGTTTCAAGTTATACAGGTATGTTCTCTAACCACAATGGAATGAATTAGAAATAAATAATGGGTGTCTGGGGAGATTGTCAATTATTAGGGAAAACAATAACTTCTAAATAATCCACGAGTCAAAGATTAAAAAAATAAAAAAACAGAAATATTTTATGGTATAATAGAAAAGATATAGCAAATTTTGTGTAGTGCAACTATAGCCAAGTTTAAAGGGAAATTAACAGCTTTATGCTTAAATTAGAGAAATGTAGACTCATTGTCTTGTGTTCCCACACAAGAAACTAAAATAAGAACAAATTAACTCAAAGTAAGGAGAAGTGAGGACATAATAGACAGAAATCAATGAGATAGAAAATAGACAATAGAGGAAAATCAACAAAGCAAGTAGTTTGGGGGGGTGTTTCAGTTAATATAACTGAAAAATTCTTAGCTAGATTACTCAAGACGAAAAGAGAGAAAACAAATTACCAAAATCAGGAATGAAAAAGAGTGTAAGTTGAAATATTTAAAGGCCAGAGAGAAATTAGTAATAATCTTGTACTAAAAATTTCAATAATTAGATGAAAATAACAAATTTCTTATAAACCACAATGTGCCAAAGGACACACTAGGAAAAATAACTATAATTTTATATCTATTAAAGAAATTGGACTTAACATACATCCTCACAAAATGGAAGTTTTATAAAACACTGAAATGGAGTTTTATAAAACACTTAAAAGAGGGCTCTCCCTTGTGGCGCAGTGGGTTAAGCGGCGCACTATGAGGCAAACTGCAGCCACTGCAGCACGAGTTCGATCCCTGCTGCCGGCCAGGGAGGGGACCCACATGGCACAGCAGACCTCTCCTGCCTCGCCTGTAGCTCCCCTCTGCAGTGTATTTCGGTTGATCTGCCTGTGCTGTTCCCCACTCTGTCTAGTGGATTCTCTCGCCCCCCGCACCTCTGGCCGGTACCCCGTGCTTGTATGCATAAATAAATAAATCTTTAAAAAAAAAACTTAAAAGAGAAAATAGTGCCAATCTTAAATCCTTCAGAAATTAAAGAAGCTATTTCTAATCCCCAGCATAGTTTAAAAGATCAGCATAACCTGAAATAAAAACCTGGCACAGATATTAGATGAAAAGAAAACAACTTAAATCCAGAATACTACAAAAAAAATCATAAATCATTGGTCCATAGAAAAGTCATATGATCATCTCAAGACATACAGAAACTAAACTGACAAAATCAAATCCTGAATAGGAATTATTGAAACAAGGAAATACAACTCAACGAAGTAGGAATAGAGAGAACTTCCTCAACTTAAGGAAATTTACAAAGCTGTACAATTAACATCATACTTCATAATGAAGGAGTGATTATAATTTCACCCCTAAGATCAAGAACAAAGCAAAGTCCTTTTAATATCTTACAGTAAATCCTAACCAGTGAAATAAGGCAGGAATTAGAGATTAAAATATTGTAAAGGAAGGAAATTTGTCTTTATTTTGAATTCAATAAATCCTAAAATTGAAAAATATTTAAACACTATGAATATATATTTACTTATGTGTATATCTCTATACACATATATGTATATGCATGTATTGTATATACATATGTGTATATATGTAGCTTCAAGACAAAAAATTAAGATGTAAATGTCTCAGCAATTAGAAATGGTGAAGTAATGAAATGATTTTTACTTTACAAGCAAAATTTTATAAAAAATTTTATAATTTTTAAGAAATTCTTCTACTTTGATAAAAACATAAATTAAAAAGTCCTCAGCAGGCATTAAATATATTTATTCAACTCTAGCTATCTCTTCAAAGACTATTTACTCAATAAAGGCTTTTCCCCTGACTATTTCCTTAGTAAATTAAAGTGTTGACTGAGCTTTGTCCTCTTTGAAAACAAAGCTTGTAAAATCCAGAAGTACTTAAAAATGCAAGCACATTTTCATTTATTAATAGACTGTAATCAAAGCTTGGAATAAAAATAAAAATGTAAATTTTAGGCATAATTAATGAATTTAAAAGTTCTTCTTCCCATGGCAAGAATTAATAGTTTGGGGCTGTTGGTGTCAAGGGCAAACATGTATACTAACACTAATGGTTTCTCAATAGTATGTGTGCACATCCAAAAATATACATGCTAATGGCTATATATATATGTGTGTATATACTTATGTCCATCAGGTACATGTAGCAAAAAGATACTTTTTTGATGTTTATAGTTTTGCAATCTGTTTTTAAAAATAAGGCCAATTCTACATTACCTTTGTACTATGCTATATGCTTCCTTCCACTTTCAGTATAAGGTAATGGCTTTTTATTAATGTATTTTAAATTGACAGATAGAATTCCAACATCTTTCTAGCATAGTCGTTTAACTCATGGGCTCTTGTGCCAAAGGCAAAAAAATCAAGGAAAGGGAAAAAATAGCATGTTTTATTGGGGGCCCCAATATCCTTTTAAATTTATGTTCTGAGAATCTTTGACTTGCCCTTTGTTTACATCATGAATAAACACATTGCTGCAAATAGCAAACCTATTTGCTAGTCTGTGTGCTTTCTTTTGCATCTACATTTAAAAGTTGCTCCCAAATTAATTTATAATTAACATTATACAAGAAATCAATAGATGGTAGTTACTCAGTAACTACTCAAGACTTGTAGTGAAGCGTCCATCAATGAACAGAATTATTCATCCTCCTCCCACCCCCAGGAAGTACATGTAAAACTCATGAACTGTTTCTCAAGGGGAAAGAAGAAAGAGGCAATAAAGAAGAGAAGACACATTTTGGAAATCAAGCACCTTAGCAGTGCTGACTTACATCCTCTGGGGTCACTGAGAGGAAGATGGTTACGTGAAGTCTAGCAGACGCCACTGAGGTGGAACTTTGCATGGTTAAACATGTTGTCCCCTGTGGCCCATTTGAAAATAGAGATCTTCAACTTAAATGTCTCCTCAGAAGCCACTTGATCTAAGAAAGGGTCCTGGTATTCTGGATCCTGTTCAGTTATTTTCTAGCCTTCATTACAATCTATTACTTATTTTTTTGGTTTATCTCACTCCCTAAAATATAAGCCATACAAGAGGAGAGCTATTAGTTATCTTATTCATAGTGGACATCCAGTGTCTGGTTAAAAATTCTTCCTTATCTAGAATAGGTGATATGTAAAATGTGGCCTGGAAATCGACATATTCAGAATACAGACCTATTCTTGAAAACATATGGCAGTGAAGAGTGTAGTAAAGAAGTCGATATCTCTAAAAACACCATGCACAGTGCCTGGCAGGGCATAGAGGTCCAATTAAATTATTTACTTGTTTGGTAATCTCTCTAGTGTAACCTATAAACACTCTCTGAGACTGAAATAATTTGTCCTTTAACACAGAAACTGGAAGCTACAATACACAGATGTATGTGGTGTGTGATTCATTCATTTAACCATTACTTCACTTGCATATTCATTCAGTATTTCAATCATATATTCATTCATGCATTCATACTATTTGTTCAATGCACATTTATCGAGTATTTCATGTGTACCCGGTGCTGTGCTACAGCTGAGACAGGAATCCTGAAGAAGATTAGATGGAAACCTGTGTGATTGATTAGAACAGTGGAGTATTTCCAAAAAAAATCTTTATTAATAGTCATTGTCCAAAATACCTTCTCCATGAGTTAGAGAGATTTAGTGAGTTGAATTTCCTTAGAATGAACCAGCTTCCTTAAAGAAAAAAAGTGATCAATTATCAGGATATTTCAGACTCACATTATTGATGTCACCTGGACAGCTTTTCTAATCAGCAAATGAAGTAGTTTGTGGTAACCTTTGCAGAATGTGGTAACCTTGAATGCATCCTGACAACTAAGAGTCAAGGTCAGTAACACTCTATTTAAATGCTATTCTTAAAGCTATGCTCTGAACTAAGATAAGGTTCTTATTGGGGGAAAAAAGGGATTGTCTAACAGTAAGGCATGTGAAATTTGCAGGAATCTTGGACAACTACAAATAATAGCAGAATACTAGCACTTTTCAGCTCCCAAGGATAGAAACAATCTACTCTTTAAGATGAGTAAAACTTGCATTATTTTTCTAAATGGGAAAGACTAGGGAAATAAATATTTACATGATGTCTTGAAGCCACCGCTATCTGCTCCTCACAGTTAGGAAATCTTTGAAGGTAAGTACACGAGGATGAAGAATGGAAATGGGTGGGAGCTAAGTCTCTCCCTCCAAGAATCCGGTTCTTCCTCAGGCTGTTGAAATAACAACTCAAGTTGGTAGAGTAGGCCACAGTCATGATGGAAACTCTAGCAAAACAAGATAGTCATATCCAAGCTCAAATAATGAGAAATTGAGGATTTTCTGAGACTGTGAAGAGAAAATGTAGAAAAAAATCTTTATATGAATAATAATTATTGAGAACAGTACCTTAAATATTTATCTGAATTCATGTATGACAAGATTAATAACTTTTCAGTTTAATTTCAATTCAACACATTTAGAGAGCATCAGAGGGAGAATGAACCTACAATAGGCCAGCTGCCGTCACTACCCATTGTAGCACTTGCCCCCCAGTGGGAGAGAGACACTAAACAAACTGTAAGACAAAGATAAAACTCAAACAAAACACTGGGTAAAGAATGGCAGCAGGTCTTCTGTGCTTAGTATGGGCGATCATGGGTCCAAGAGTCTTTGGATCAGCTACTTCCGCATGAACTTGTGATCCCTGTCAGTGGCTCAAAATCTCCCTGGCTGCTTATATGATTTTTTTTTTATCACATTTACCTTTGTCTGAACTCCAACCCCATCAAATACTTCACTTAATTTCTCACTATAAGACATTATTTTTAAAATAATAATTCAAGGAACTTCTGTTTCTAGGAAAATGGAGTAAATATGTGTTTCTTACTCCTCCTACTAAGTACAAATACAGTCCCTAGACACTGAAAACGAAACAATACAAAAGTCTGGAAACTGGAGAGAAGGCAGACCAGTTAGGGACCTTGGACCCAGCGAAAAATAAAACGTTGAATTCCCTGGGATTTGGGGGGTTTTGTTTGCTTCCTTCACATATCCCAACTTGGAACTAAAGAAGCCAGCAACACAGAAACAACTACAGCTGTGGATAATCTGATGAACATCATGCAGTATTGTTTACATTCACCATACTGTGCTTTAGATCTCCAGGACTCATTTCTCTCCTAGTTGCAAGTTATATGACATTTGTGAAAAGACAAGAATTATACAGCTGAAGAACAATGAGATTAAGGGGTGGTGGGTGAAGACAAAGGGAACTGGAAGTGGCTGAAAAAGAGCAATATGAGGGATCCTCAGAGGAATGGAAATGTTATGTATCTTGATGGCATCGATGTTAGTGTCCTGGACATTGGCAAGAGGTTACCATTGCCATGGATAAAGGCAAAAAAATCTTACCATTTTATTCATATTATTTCTTATAATTTCATGTGATTATATGATTATCTCAAAATAAAATATTTAATAAAAACAAAAGAAAGCAAAACTAAATAAAAATAACATTTCCTAATTGGGAAATTTCATAGTTCCTATAAATATTTTTTCAAGGAAATCTGCTCTAAATTCATCTCCTCTTTCAAATTCTAGTGTGCTAGAACAGATGTTATATCCTTAGCTCTCAAACGAAATTGAATTGGGCAGAGAGCGCTCTCAGACCAGAGAACCACCAAAAAGCCCCAAAAGGACAAATGGACAAAAACCAAAACCAAGGGCTATAGCAATACAACACCCACACGATAGGGGCCTGTGGGTTATAGGCTAACAAAGGACAGTGTCTGATAAGAGGACAGGTCACTGTGGGTTTTAACCCATGTGCACTATTGTAAGAGACCACAGTCTCCAGGAACAACCATGGTGTTTATTTTACAAACGGGGATAAAAGAGCTTACTATATCCACAAATGATTGGCTATCTCACCCAAATAGCATCAGTGACGGTTACCATCAGTCTCCAGGAGTGCTGGACAGCAGTGGGCAGTAGTGATGGCCACTACTGGCTCCTCAGAGGCGGTGTCAGACACCCAGTGTTAACGCTCTTTGTGAGTTGTTGGGTGATACCAACAATAAACAGCTCTTTGGGACACCAGGCCCAGGGCCTTTGGTGCTCCTTTCAGTCAATATCAGAGACAGGACCGAGGCCCAGTCTCTACAAAGCTTGGCTTCTCTTCCCTCCTTGAAGATTGGCTGCTGGATGCTTCTTTTCTTCTTTTTTCAGAGTCCAGGAATGAAGTCTTTCCCTTTTTTCTTCTTCCTTCAGAGGCTGGATCCATCTTCTCTTCTTCAGGTCTCTTGTGGTTTCCTCTTCTTTGGGTGCCCCCTTCCTCAACCTCCAACCCTGGCTTATATCCTCTTTCCGGGTACCCCACCCACAAGTCTGATTGGACCATTTAGTACTAATCAGCTCACAGCTCAAACCTGATAGGTCCATTCTATGATCAGGAAGTAAAAGGTCTCTGAGGAGCAACTGCCACTAATGACTTGTGGTGGAGCAGCAGGGTGAAAGAACACCACTGCTCCTGCCTGCCAGCTCCCACCACTCAGGCAGCTGGGCTTCAGTAACTGTTCAGAGCCATCTGGACATGGCTGTCCTTGGGTTTCGCCCTGATATGGCAAGATTCGGCACTCGGTGCCTGGCTTAGCTATGCCTAGATAAGGCTATGTTTTGGCTCTGACTGCTGAGTTTCCATTTCCCTGGTGTGATGTTGCCAGCCTCCCACCCCATAAACTGGAAGGCTATGATTGACTGCCATACGTCATGTGCCTCCCCGTTCCCGCTGAACTTCTGCACTATATATACAAGTAGCTGACACAGAATAAATGAGACTTGATCAGATTCCTCTCTTGTCTCCATTCTTCACATACTCCTGTCCCCCCTAGACCCTGCTCTTCCCTAAGGTCCACTGTTGACGATCCTGCTGGTTCGGGACAAGTAACAAAATGAGCTGTGATTCAGTCAGCACCCAGCATGTTAGTATGTCTATAGAGGAACTGGGCACTGTATCTGCTCCAGGGACCACTCTTTCCACAAGTAGGCTCCAGCCTAGGGAAACAGTCAGGCTCAAGGTTTGCAATTAGAGAAGGAGGAGGGGCCTCTTCTATCTGCATTTCCAAGCTACTTTCTCCCCTCTGGCATCCAGAGAGATTCCTGTATTTTGGGAATTAGTTGGCACTGGTCAACTGAAGTTGATAGTTTGGTGTGCAATACTTAAGGAGAAGGGTAAAGTTCAGGCTTCCAAGCTGCACCCTCCTCTCCATTGGAACAATGGCATCTCCCCAGATGGCTTGGGGGTACTAAACTCCCACAAGAAGACCAGAGCAGAGGCCCATGCATGAGAGTATTCACACCTGCACACATGAGTAAAGCTTGTGAGTACCCAGAAATGACTGGAAAGCCATCAGGAGTTTTATCTGGCTGAGATTATACATGTGGTCTGATATGTCTCTACCTTTCCCCCATGTTTCTTCTTTTACATAAAGATATAGACTTGTGAACTGATTGTCCAGAATTTGTGGTCCTAAGAGAATTATAAATTAGGTCCAGAGTCATGCCATGGGATCTGCTCTAATACACAACTCAGCAGTGCCAAGACAAATAAAGGGCATTCCAAATATCAGGTCTGAGTCTCCCTTCTCTTCCACCACATGCACCTCTACCTGTCACGTGGATCTGCTTCCAGCCCCTGGTGTACCTGCTAAATTCTCCAGGTCACTTGCTTGTTCCTTAGTTCTCAGCCATACTGCAGGCATGCTTTCCTTCAGTTTTAGCTTTCTTATTATTGAACCCTAACTTGGCCCATCTCAGTGAGAACCTTGCCTGGGCACACCACAGCAAGGTAACTCCTGGAATCTTGGGCCTACGATACGTGGACATGACCTGAGCAACCACAAATTGCCTTTGCTAGCCAGGTAAACTTTTAGAAAGATGGACTCTTTCTTGGCATGCTACTAGCATATCTTTGTGAGGTGGCTGAATGTTACAGCTGCAATGATATCAACACAGTTTCTGTGGGAAAAAGAGGGTCCCTACCTTCTACAAGGGGCTCTGTTGTGACTCCATAAGATCACAGCTGCCTTCCTCTCCCTTAACTCTGAGTGCCCTGCTCCCAAAATTGCACAGAACCAGACACATCAACACCTCTCTCTAATGCACATCTGCCAACTTTTTGATAACAATACCCACCAACAGAGCAATCTTGATCATACATTCCCAATAAAACGTCTATACTAACCTGTTGTCTGGCAACCCTCCCAGACCAGTAGGTTCATCATGGGTTCAAGCAGTCTCCTTGTCTTAGCCCCTGTAGGGTAAAGGTTGATCAGGTCTTTCCACCCTCCCACTACTGATGATGGACACCTGTGGTGCTGCGAGCATTCCAGGGTGGGCATGCGCAAGTGGGCGCACCTGTGTTGGACACGGGCATAAATGGGCGGCGTCATGAGGATGCCAGAACTGCGAGGATCAACAGACAAAACTGTGAGGACCGACCGACCGACAGTATTGATGAGCAGCAGCAGCAGAGAGAGAAGAAGCAGCCGAGAGGGTGAGATACGCTGGGGGCTGGGAGGCTGGCAGCCATGCCTGCCATGTACCTGGCCACCTCTACTAAATAAAGTATGAAAAGCCACCGAGGGCTCCAAGACTCTCCTTCCCTGACCCGTCTGCCCAGAACCATCCCGAACCTTACTCCTGTGTGCCCCTTCCTGCCGCTACAGCCCCCTTCATGCTATCTATCATACTCCACTGCAATACAGGCTTCTCCTCCCCACTGCATGGCATCCCCGCGATGCTAGCATTATATATCTCGTGCCTCAGCCCAGGTGCACACACCTGCGCATGCCCACCAAGGCATGCGTGCAGAACCTCAGGTGTCCATCATTACACCAATGGTGGGAGGGCGGAAAAGCCTGATAACTTTTCTCCGACCCTACACCTGTACACTATAGCAGTGTTGAAAATGAAAAATTTAAAAGGACAAGACAAGGTAGAGAGTAGAAATCTGAATACATTTTTCTTTTACCCAAGTGGATCAACTATGTGCGTGCACACTTGGGACAACATGGCTCTAATCCGTGAAGCCCGGCTGTCAAGTACATAGGTTTCTTAACAAGGGCAATAGAAGGTAAATGAAGGTTATCAGGTTTTTCCACCTTCCTGCCATTAGTGTCAGTGATAGACACCTGGGGTCCTGCACGCATGCCCGATGGTGGTCAACTGGAGTAGCATGTGGGCATGCATAAGTGGGCACCCCTGGGCTGAGAGACTGGGCATCTTAGGGTGTGTAGGGTTAGAGAACAATCAGATCTTTCCACCCTCCCACCACTGTGATGATGGACACCTGTGGTGCTGTGAGCATTCCAGGGTGGGCATGCGCAAGTGGGCGCACCTGTGTTGGACACGGGCATAAATGGGCAGCATCATGAGGATGCCAGAACTGTGAGGACCAACAGAACTGTGAGGACGGACCGAGAGAACCGACAGCAGCAGCAGCGGCGGCAGAGAGAAGAAGCAGCCGAGAGGGTGAGTTGCGCTGGGGGCTGGGAGGCCTGCCAGCCTCCCGGCCCCCTGGTACCCATGCCTGCCATGTACCTGGCCACCTCTACTAAATAAAGTATGAAAAGCCACCGAGGGCTCCAAGACTCTCCTTCTCTGACCCATCTGCCCAGAACCATCCCGACCCTGCCTCCAGTGCTCCCTTCCTGCCACTACAGAGGCCTGCCAGCCTAACTGGCCCCCTGGCACCCATGCCTGCCATGTACCTGGCCACCTCTACTAATAAAAGCATGAAAAGCCACCAAGGGCTCCAAGACTCCTTTCCTTGACCCGTCTGCCCAGAACCATCCCAAACCTTGCTCCTGTGCTACCTTCCAGCCACTACAGAGTGGCATCACAAGGATGTTAGAAGAAGCAGGAGACAAGCAGAAGAGAAGCTCAGCAGAAGCAGCAGCAGTAGAGAGCCCAGAGAGAGTGAAGATTCCCAGGGGGCTTGGAGGCCTGCCAGCCTCCTGCCCCCCCCCAACACCCCCAGCCTCCCCACTGGTCATGTATCTGGATGCCTCACTACAAATGCTGTAGAAAGAGCAATAAAAGCCCTGAAAAAGCCACTGAGGGCTCCAGGACTCCTCCTTTACCGTCTGTCCAGATCATAGAGACCCTGCCCTGGGTCCTCCTGTCCCTACAGGCAGCAAGTGGGTGCCCTTCCTGGGTATAGACCTTCACCCCAAAGAGACACAGTAAAAGGATCTTGACCCTCACCCCCTCCTCCTCCATTGTAAAATCACCATTTGTATTGGATACTTGGAAGGACATTCCAGGTCTAACACTCACTATACCTTTACCTATTTATTAATGGAGACTTAAAAGTTTAGGGCAAAGAAAAACAGTACCATGGGAGAACTGTAGAATTTTAGAAATCTGCATATAACTTTTTACCAAAGAGAGGCTTTAAAATTAAAGCAAACAATGAAGTCGCACAGAGTTGCCACAGCAAAGACTGAGGCCATGCCTGTTGCAATCCACTTACAGAATATTAATATATTAGAGGGCAAGAAAACCAGGAAGATGCAGAAAGAGATCTAAGGAAGGTTCTGTTCTCAGAGATCAATAATATTCACCCCCAGTTAATAGCAGCCCCTTAAAACATGTAAGGCTATTCTTAGGCTTTTATATATCAGGATTTCATATATATTTTCCAGGAACCCATTTCCAAAAGAAAGCACTGATTTTGCTATGTTTTTAAAAAATATTTGCTAATTTGATGATTGACCACTGTATCTCATTATCATTTAGTTTGGATATCTTTTACCATTTGCTCGTTGAATACTTCTTTCATTTGATTTTCTTGCTATTTGCATTTCCTGCTTTATGAATCATCTGTTTAATTTAATTAGCCTTTGTTTAAATGTCCACTGGAGTCTTAGAATTTTTTTCCTGTCAGTTTCTTACTACAATTTCATATAATGAAGATATTAAGATAAGTGTGTGTTTGTGTTTTCTTGACCAATTGACATGAGCTCCTGAGAAATTTCAAACTAAATAGCTATTCTATTTTAGTTGGGGGAGGGGGAGTCAAATCAAGATAAGCTTTTAAATTCAGCTTCATTTCCAGCAGAATGAGAAGTAGGAATTGTGAAGCTGCTGAACAAGAGCAATTTTCAATCTCTCTTGGTTTGAATGAGATTCTTTTTTATCGCTCATGAAATAGAATCTTCCTTTCTGTTTATTCATACTGCTTTTTTTGTTCTCAGCAATAACGTGCCTCTGTTGAGAAGCCACTGTGGACTGAAGACTGAGGCGCTTCAGATTGGGACCTTCAATCCAATACTGCGGTTTGATTGAGACAGGGCCCTCAATTCTGTCTACAAATACATTTTCAGTCATTTTGATGAAAAGGGTGACAGCATCAGTGGAATCTTCAGAGACTTAACAGGGCACCCCTTGCCCCACCCCCAAACTCCATTGTCTTTGCTTGATTAGACTGGGCTGGTCCGAATTAATCCCTGCACTCCTAGTTCTGCTGCGGTGAGCACGGGCAGTCAGCAAGTCTTATTACATTCCTGAGCAAGCTGCTGCAGCTGGCATCAGAAAACAAGATGGAATGAGGTCTCTGCTTTGCTGGCTTCACTGGTAGAACTGGTGGAGGCAGAGGACAGAGCTCCCCCAGTAAGGGACCGAGGGGCAGGGAAGAACAAAAGGATGCAGACCGCAGACTGGAAAGACTGGAAGCAGGGCGCAGAGTTGGAGGGGCTGTGGCAGCTCCCAGAGCAGGAAGAATTTAGACCATACATCATGGAACTAAGCCTTTGAGCCGGAGAGGCTGGGTTCTTCTCAATCCCCTCATTTTTCAGTTGAGAAAACAACCTCAGAGAAATGAAGTGACCAGGTTTAACATCAACACAGTATGTGGGAGGGAAGGGACATGAACTCATGTCCTCTGATAACACCATGCTGCCTCAAATAGCGTATCACTCTTCCTAAACCATTTCCTTTTTGCATTCTCTCTGTGGTTTGAAATAAGAATGTCAAGTTTTAGAGCCAGCAAGACCTGCTGAGCACATAGAAGTTTCTCAATATTTATTGACTGGCGACCTCATCCTGTGCTTAAGAAAACTTCAAAATCAAAGAGATTAAGGCCCAATTTCTAGGTCAGCTGCAATTACTATAAGATCTTTTTGGGAAAAATAAAAACCTCTCGGGGTCTCAGTTTGCTTTTCTGTAAAATGGGGGTGATGAGAGCTATGCTAAGGAGCAAGAAAATGCACATGGTGGGACTCGCTGAGTGTGGCAATGCCGCTAGTTAGACCTCACTGAAAAGAAAACGAAGGCCAGAAGATTAAGTGATTTTGCCAAAAGTAATTCATTCTCTAAGGTGTAGCTAGGATGACAAATGAGTCTCTGGATACATGAACAGTCCCTTTGGTTCTTCTACATTCTCTCCTATTCACAATAGCTCATTTTTCAAGGATCTAAGAAAGTCATTAATTAGAATTCAATATCTTGAATTATTACAGAAAAAACTTTAATAACCCCAGGTATGTATAAGCTAATATAACCAAATTCTGTAGTAAAATATTACAAGGACAGTTAAATATAGCAAACTCTGTCAAATAAAAAAAAAAAACAAAAAACCTCAAGACAAAAGATACCACTGAAAGCTGGCAGAGGGAATTTGTAAGGAAGATAGACTTGTACAAATGTTGAAGAAATTGGAGACAATCTCAAAAGATGTTTCTGTTACCCTCACCTAGAGCTGTGTAGCTTAGAAGACTGTACTATCCTTTGTGCTGATGCCCTTGGTAAGTGAGATTTAGGACTAGGCAATAGCTGAGATCACACCCAGCTTCCAAACAAATTAAAATAAACCTGAAATTAATCCTACAAAGATTATAGACCCAAGCAGTACTCTGACATTATTGAGAAGGGTACCTTAACTTCAGCTGAATTTAAGGAAAGAAATTTGCTAGCTGACAACTTGGATAGGAAAGGATCTCAAGCTCCACTGTTAATAGAATTATGTCTGTGACATTGGGTGGATTTGCTGCTAAAACCAAGTGTTTTCTTTACATCGGACTTCATACCCCTAATGTTCTCCCAAAGCTCTGCTCAGTAGCAGGCTATTTCCAAAAGGAAACCAGCATTTCTATTGTTATGATTGTAATAGAATTATTGACATATAAAGGGAAGAGTGCCCCCTAGTGGAAGTATAATCCATACCAATGCCAGGCCCACCATTAAACACTAGATTGTTCATGTTTGGTATATAATCGCCTGTAACTTCTTTCTAAAAACCACTTATGCGGACCAAAGTACATAAGTAAATAAATAAATGCACATTGAACCTAAGCTTCTACCAAGGAAATTAAAATTACTATAAATTAAAAAAAAAAATAAGACAGACACCACATTCATGATTGTGGGCTGGGAAAAAAACAGAAAGAGAAGCACAGGGGAAAAAAGACCAAGAGTTACGAGTATACAAGGAATCCAGCATGGAAAAAGATAGGATAGAACTCAGACAAAGGAAAATATTTATTACTTTGTGATTTTTCTTCCTTGATTTATTAAACTTTATTCTTGACTCAAAATGGTTTAAAGACAAAAGTGTTATTCTAGGATAATTTCCACCAGAAAGCCTATTTTAAGAGGGCCACCTTGTATTACATTAGACATCTTCATTCTGTAATGAATGAAACTTCGATGACCCAATACCTGATGTAGCAGAGAACTACATTCTCATATTCATTCAGTTGTGCTCCAAGACTTTTAAAAGGGAAAAGTGTGTCTGGTTCCAAATGAGAGCTTTGACAAGCATATGAGTTAGGTGGGTGAGGGAGAGGCATTGATGAATGACAGAAATTCATAGCCAGGTGCCTTCTGGCTTCATTCTATATGGCGTTTGCATTCCAAGAATCTGTCAAGGTGCAGCGGGGGGCCATGCATTGACTTCAGGTGAAGATGGATGAAGAGTTTCTATTTGAATAGTCATGTGTTGACAGCAACACATCTTAGGGGAAAGATTAACTGGCATCTCAAACCCATGATTTTAAGTGTATTAAATTTTAACACAAGACTATTTTTTAGTGAGTTATTTTAAAAGCAAATATTGAATAATAAAGCAAGTGTGAAGGAGAGGTAGCATGAATCATGTGTGAATGTGCAGAATCACTGGTGTTTGGAAATCATCACTGTTAGTGGATTCTATTCAAATATTTGCAGAAAGGAGAGACTGATCCTCTATTGTATTTATTCTGTTCATCTTGTTTCTTTGTCTGTCCTGCTCCTGTCTTTACGTCACACATCCCTGGTGCTCTGAACCAGTTACAGTCATATCTCCATTATAGGGCTATGGTCTGAGAAATGTGCTGTTGAGTAATGTTGTCACTATGCAGACATCACAGAAAGCAATGACAGAACCTGAATGGGCTAGCCTACTACACACCTAGGCTTATGTGGTATCAGGCCATTGGGATCACAGGTGTATCTTCAATCCGTGTTGACCTAGACATGATGCATGACTACAAATGAACCAGAAGGCCCTCCTGCAGCTTATTCAGCAGTTGTTTTAGAATCAAGATCCAGTTAAGGAGACACCCCTAGGCTGTCCTGAGAAGCTTGTAATGAAAACCTGGTCTTCAAATCATGTTTTTCACCAGTGTCCCTAGCTCCTCTTCACTCTAAGAGAAAGATAATAAGTCAGTGATTGGTCAACAGCCCCAGCAGTGGGAAAGATGGGACTCCTGCCATGAGGATGATGAAAGCAGCTGCTGAAGTTTCTCACTTGGTATCCCTGAGAAGCTTCTGCTGGGATACAACATGCTGAGACATAGGGGAAGGGTTACCCTGAGCTGCAGTGAGAGGGACCCTTCACCTCAGCCATCTTGGGTCACTTCCCCTGCCAGTCCCTGGCAGTGTGGACTTGGCCTGCCCTCCAGGGCTTTTCCAACCCAGTTAAGAAGCATTCCACATTCTATTAGATGACCAGCGAGTTCTTATGTCATAGTCCCTTCAAAATTTCCTTGCAGAAATGCAACCGTTAACTCATTTACAATAGCCCATAGCCCGTAGCCCATGAGGGTGCCTTTGTGCACGGCTGACCTTTTCCATACCTGTGTCTTTCACCAGAGGATGATCACTGGGTGTGAAGAACAGCTAGAGCTTCCCAGTCCTGCTTCCCTCTCAGAATGGACAAGACTCAAGATTGACAACAGATGAACCCATTTGGGATAATATACAGAGTGGTACCTAGTGCTTTCCTTTCTCCTTGTGCCATGTTTGGGGGTATATCTCAGATGGTCTGGTAAATGATTGATCTTCAATTCTGGATGGAGAGAGTCCTTCTTTGTAGTCTTGGCCAATTTTTGTTTTGTACACTGCCTTTATAGCCAATTGTAAGCTACCAACAGAAGGCTGACTGATTTGAAAAGCTCCTGAAAATTTAGCAGTGAATTCTTACAGGTCAGTTCAAGCTTGCTGCAGTGTACAATCACCAGTACCCCATGTGTATGTTCTACAGAGTTCTGTAACAGCATATGGCACTGAGTGTTTGGGAATACATCTACTTTTGGCAGGTGCTAAGGTCTTTGATATTTTCCCCTCCTCTTCCCCCACATCCTTACTTTTCCCTCTCTGCTTTCTCAATTTTAAAAAACTCCTCACATTCTTCTCCCACTGCAGATAACCCTCCTAATATATAACTTTGGGCAACAAGGAACAGAAACGATATATTTCAATACACGGTGTCAGTCACTCTGTGATAGCTGAAATTTGGGCAGAGCTGGAAAGAAGCTTGTTGGAGATTAAAGATTTCCCAGTTGCTACAGGCACAATTCCATTATTTGAAAAAAATAGTACTGAAGGCTAATTAGTGATTCAAAGCCAAATAAGACAGGCTCTGCCTACTAAAATCTCATAGACAAATGAGAAGATGGCAAATGTCTCCACAGACGACCTGAACAATCATGGAGTACAGTGCTCCAGGCAGTACCTACTAATTTATCACAACTGGTCCTTAAAATAGAATGCATTTGCCACCCCTGACCTAGTATAAATACAGAATGTATAAAAGAGAAAAGACAGCAAAAATGTAAAGGAAGGTGCTGGACACAAGACTAATTACTTTTTCAATCTAAAGCTCACTCTATCTATGGCCTGGCCTTTCCTCTAAGTCAGCATATTTAAAAAAAAAAAAACACATGAAAAAATGCTGTTGTGTCTTTGGGGACAGTCCTTGGGGGAACACAGTGAGTCAGTGGGTATGTGGCTAATGGGAGAGAGTGAGTTGATTGCAATGAGAACAGAAAGCTGGTTTCTATAATTAAAGGGGTCACAGAGTATTGGAAGCCAATCTGTGCACTTAGAGGGGTTGCCAAGGATGGAATTCCAGCCAAGATCCACTTCCCTGAAGGGTGGGTGACTGCCTACCCCCTCAAGGAAAGAATTCATACTCACCCTAGACGTAATCTGATCACTTCCCTCATCTCCAGGAACCTAGAATCATACCTGAAATTTTATGTTCAAATGGGGTCTAGTGTTCTACAGTGGCCACGGAGATGAAATGAGTTTTTTTGCATGGAAGAGAACAGAATTGAATTTATTTTTTTTTAAAGATTTATTTATTTATGCATACAAGCACTGGGGTACAGGCCAGAGGTGTGTGTGGGGGGGTGAGAGGATTCACCACAGAGAGTGGGGAGCAGAACAGGCAGATCAACAGAAGTACACTGCTGAGGGGAGCAGCGGGCACAGCAGGAGAGGTCTGCTGCGCCATGTGGGTCCCCTCCTTGGCCGGCAGCAGGGATCGAACTCGTGCTGCAGTGGCTGTGATTTGCTTCATAGTGCGTTGCTTAACCCACTGCGCCACCAGGGAGGCCCCAGAATTGAATTTAAACACACACTCTGTCAAGAGCCCCCATTCTAATCCAAATACCAATCCATGAGGGAAGATAGTGCCCCACAGGCAGATGAGCAGCACAGCAGGGGCTCCCAGGACTGAAGTTGCATGATGAGTCCCGAAATCCTAGTCCTTTCCTGCCTCCACCTCTAGGGCCTCATGTCTCCTTGAGCTTCCTGACCTCCAGACCACTCACTGGAGCCTTACAGCTTAGCTTAAATCTGTGTGGCCATTTCTAAAATTTTGTTCTTTTTACAGAAGCTTGGAAAGGACCTCAGGGAGAGGTATTCAAGAGGACAGATTTTTACTGGCGAGACCCAGGCACTGTCACTCCTCTTCCACCACTTCCTCCAGATCATCCTTTAAACCACCCCTTTGCTGAAAGATTGGTCTTGTCCATAGAATAAAGAGTAGAAAAGTTCCAAGGGATAGAAAGCAAAGCTCAACATGATACAACCCGGCTGAAAATGTTGAACCAAATAGGTTCCAAGGATCCCTTAACCCCATGGGAGTAACACAGAAACACCCAGAGTTAGTAAGTGGCATTACTCACACTTCACAGTAAAGTGCTGCCTTTTCTAGATTGTGATTAAAAGGGAACACACAACTGCCTCAATATTTTTCCAGTAAAGCCATCATTCAACCACAGCATCCCCAAGGAATAGGAGCAGAATAAAGATCTAACCCTTGCTGTTTTTATTTTTGGAGACACAAATGAGGCAGTCGGTTCTGGAGGAAGTCACGACAGAATCTCTGAATCAGATGGTATTTCACCCACCATTGCAGTCCAGATGACTTGTGCTATGATCTACCAAATCAAAGAGTTCTCTAGGCGTGCTAAATAGGACATGAAATGACCTCCCACAGCTCAGACATGGAAACTTGAGGGCTATGGTACAAGCCCAACTGCAGACACCAGCTCTCCCTACCCAGGTGTCATCTCTCTCCAAGGGAGGTCAGTAGATGCCCTGTGTCAGCTACTGCCTCAAAGAGCCAGGACCTTAGGACCAACAGGAAAGAAGGTGGGTGTGATATGCTTTGTTCTCAAAGTTAGAATAAGTTCTGGTGGGCAAAACGGAGGGTCTCTTGTCCAAGATGGAGGAACCCTCAACAGCCCTCTCCCCTGACTACTCTTCCCATTGTTCCCAACATTTCTCCATTTCTTCTTTCCTCACATCAAGTTCCAGATTCTTCTCCCATCTCGTCCTCTCTCTCTCCATCATGTCACAAGTAATTTCTTAATATTACCATATAAGACACAAGGAGTGGATTTAGACCCTCAACTCCCAGGGTCCCCATTAGCTATCAGCTCCTGCAGAGGTACTGACTGTGCCGTATCATACTATATTGTCCTCAGCATCTCCCTCTGTCCTTGGATCAGAATATATGTTTGATTTGGTCACCTCACAGATGATTCATCCCAGTGCAAAAACTCCCTAACCTCCTTTCAAGACTCAATGACTATTGTCATGCCTGAGGTGTTTGGGCAGTTTGAAAATTTTATGGCATTTTTTTTTCATCTTTGTTGAGGTATAACTTAAAAGATATTTAAAGCAAGCATAATTCACGATGATACATGCATACATTGTGAATGAATTTCTCCATACAGTTAACACATTCATCACTTCACATATTTATTTTTTTTTTCTGGTGAGGATATTTAAGTTTTACTCATTTAGCAAAATTCAAAATATAATAGTATTATCAACTATAGTCACCAAGTAATGCATTAGGTTCTCAGAACTTATTCATCTTATATTTGAAATTTGTGCTCATTCACCAGCCTCTCCTGCTTCTCTTACCACCCCGCCGATGGCAGCTGCTTTTCTACTCTGTTTCTGTGAGTGTGACACTTTTTTTTCTTGAGGTAACATTGGTTTACAACTCTGTATATGATCCAGAGGTATAGGTGCACACCTCAGAGGTGTGTCACCACCCTACCCTACCATCCAGAAACCCAGTGTCCACTGTGTCCATAGTCCACTGTGCCCACCCCACCTTTGCTCTGGAGTTTGATTCTTTTAGATCCTACATGTGAGACCAGACAGTATTTGCCTGACATTTCACTAAGCACTGTGTCCTCAAGATTCATCCACATTGTCACACAGAACAGATTTCCTTCTTTCTTGTGGCTGAATAATATGCTACCATGTAGTTACAGCAATCTTCTTTATTCATTCATCCATTGATGAATACTTAAGTAGTTTTCATATCTTGACTATTATAAATAATGTAGCTGTGAACATGGGTTACAGATATCGCTTCAATATTGTTTTCATTTCCTTCTATACCAGAAGTGGAATTGCTGGATCATATGGTAGGACTTTTTTTTTTTTTTTGAGGAAACTCCAGACTGTTTCCCATAGTGGCTGCATCAATTTACATTTCCTTTTCTTCACATCCTAGAATGACAGATATTTTGATTTATGATAGCACAGAGGAATATTCACTATTTCAAAAGCAAGCTATTCCAATATTGCAAAAATTCTTATTTTAAGTTCTCAGATGACCATTAAACTGCATCTTCTCCACATGAAGTGGTTACCCTGAATGGGATAAACCCCCTTCAGGGTCTGGAAACTTCATTAAGAGGCAGTTTACCTTTTCTTTTGACTTCATACCACTAAGAATTTCTATCTTATCAAGTTCTAAAATGGATTTTTATGGCATACTTCCATTGTCCTTTCTCTGCTCCTTGGGGACATTTGAGAGGAGCTGATTCTTCTTCTTTATCATGGCCTTTAAATATTACACATGATATGTGGGAGGGTCTCTTCCTCCCCTCTTCTTATTTTTCTCAAGTTTCATCTGCCCCTCTCTCACAGCTAATGTTAGTGATGAGCCCCTGATGTGTACTGGGTATCTTTTGCTTGTGGACCTAATTACTGAGCTTCCAGGACAGTCGCAGGACTGACAACCCCCTCTTTCATGGCCCAGGGGCTAACGAATTCTTGCTTGCTCTTGGTGCTTCTAATATTCAGGCATCTGAGTGCCCACTGCTAACTGGCTTTGGAATGGGCACATCGGCCACTGCCTACTTGTTCCTTTGGGAACTGGCTAAGTAGATGGGGGCCTGTGGTCTTCAACCATACAGGCGTTTGGGCACCTGAATTTGGATTTTGCTTTATAAACTTATTTAGACCCTCCACTCTTCCAAACTCCTTGTCTCCTTTCGTTCCTCCTTCTTTTCCTCGCTCCCTCCCCCTTCTATTTGTATTTTTTCTCTTTCTCACAAATTTCCCCTACCTTCCCTTTTTCTTCTCACCCCCACCTCCCATGCCCAAATGTGTGGTGTGGGGTGCACTACAGGCCTACAACCTATATCTTCAATTCTGAAAACAAAAAGGCTTTGCAACAAACTCATTTATCAGTGATGCTTGATACAAATTTATGTGAAGCTATTGAGTAGTGTTCGTTGATCCAATTTGATGTGAATATCGATGCATTTTTGCTACAGGTATATTAATGCATTTAATTATAGGGTGTACCCACTAACCCACTGGGGTATGTGCACCTTTCTAAAATTCAAAAAACCTCTGAATGCTGACCTTATGCCATGTTCCTAAAACTTTAAATTTTCCATTGAATTTTGGGTGTTATAGCTAGACCGTGGTGACTGGTAACATTTGTTTTACACGTCATCAGCAAGAACCCTGGAAGACATGGAGGCTCACAGCCCATATGCTTTTCCACTTTCCTTAGACTTTTCCTTTTGTTAATCAAGCCTTATCTTGGCTCAAGCTCCTCTCTGCTGAGGCTAGTGGCTGGTAGTATTGAGAACTTCACCTCACAGTTAGGGTGCGCTCCTGAAGCACAAAGCAGCAGAGCAAACTTGCAGTCCACAGGGGCACAGAACTGGAGGGGGTGCAGCCAGAGTGCACTCATTCCCCTTAATGACCCACAGCCCCCAGAAACTCCATGCTAAGTCACCTAATTGTGCTGCTCTTGGATATACACCCTGCAAACTCACTAGAAGGATTGAGGTTTGGATTAGAGCTCAGGCTTCAATGTTTTCCCTTTCAAAATCCCTCTTCATTCCCTTCATTCAGATTAAGATGCTTGGGGATCTCGAATTTGTCATTCAGTTTATTTAATGTCCTTCTCAGCTTTATGTCACATGTGAATATGACCACTGGCCTTCCATGAACAAGTGAAACAATGACAGGCCCAGCCCCCAAGCTCAGCAAAGTACCCACAGAAAGTTCCTGCGTTTGCTTGGAGGCATGGATTAGGGCCTTTGATTATGATCATTTAGTGAATTATGATCCACCTAATTGTACATAAGGAAACTTTACCAAATGCTTTGCTACAGTCCAGACACATGATTTTCCCCACGTTTACTGAAGTCTAGTAACTTCCAGACTGGCTGTGACTTTCACCTTATGTTTGGCTTCCTAGAAATCACAGCTTCCTATGTGATAGGCACCAACTGGCCTCCAAGCTCTTCCCCCTGAAACCTTCACCTTCTCTCCTGGACGCAAAATTGAATTCTCATTTCAAGCGTTACATTTCCTATTTTGAAAATAAGCAGTAAGTCCTCTTACCTCTTTTTGTATTCAGATTCCTTTTATTGGAAGTAAAAAACATATATATATAGTGAAAATCTGATTTTTTTAGTCATCACTAAAACTACTGACTCTTCCTCACAACACAAAATTTTCAGTCTTCACTTTCTTTTCCCACCTGATAGTTATTTTTAAATAATAGATAAATAAATATAAAGATGTAGAATAAAAGGTAAATTTTGGTTTCTTCTTGTTATTTGGTTGAATAATCAAAACCAAGAAACAATTATTTTTATTAAAGAAAAAAATACCCACACAGGTCCTAACAACCTATCTTGATTTGGCTAGTTGGACATGCAGTGACCTCCCTCCATCCATACAGAGGAAGGACTGTGGTCTTTTCCTTTGTCCCTGGCCTCCTGAGAATTAGCTTTGACTGTGAACTTGGGAACTGTGGCAAAGGCACCAGCAGGACATAGATAAGTGTTGTGAGGACGCCAAGGTCAAGGAGACTTTCAGAAGAGCAGACTGGAGTCTACAGGCATGACCCTTTGGTTGAAAAGGCCAACTGTGCTCCAAAAGGTAGATCAGGACCCTCTGAGCATGGTGAGAATCTCACCACACACTGTGCAGCTGACAAGGATGGACGATAATAAGATGAGCTAGGTCAGTGAAGGTTCTGGAGTCTGCCACCATGAGTTATAGATGTACAAAGGAAGTTGGGACAAAATGATACTTAATTTTTCATTGATAAAAGGTGATAACAACCTATTTCCAGGTGGTCGCTGGAACATCTAAGGAAATCGGTGTCAGGCTCTCAAGTTACTCTAAGAGGGAAGGCTGAACTGCAGTCAGAATTACTGACCCTCAGACAGCCAATGTCGAAATTGTATGAGATAATGAGCTAATTGCCCATAAATAATAAGAGCCAATTAACAGTTGATATTTTAAGCTTACTCTGTGTGCCAGGGACTGCTCTAAGTACTTTAAAAGAAATAGGACATTTGCTCTAAAATACTCTATGAAACAGGTTTTATTACTATTATCCTTATTTTGTAACTCGAAAACAGGTTGAAAGCAGTCAAGACCACAGCACAGGTCGAGAAGGTGTCAAAGCCAGGCTGAGAGCCCTGCTATCTTGTTCCATAGTCCACGCTCTTAAGCGCTCTACTCCCCTGGCAAACTGACCATGCAGAAGACTGGATTTGCTGGTTCACAACATTGTATACACATGGGCGCCTTGATACTAACTCTGAAATCTTTATCTTTTTAATCTGGTTTACTCTGCTACAAATTCACAAAAATAAGAATTAAAATGAAAAGGACAGTAACTGGGAAAACTGACTGTCCTCCATGGGACAATGTAGGCTGAAAGGAGACTAAAGAACATCTGAAACAAGGGGGCCTTCCTGGTGACATAAGAGGTTAAGTATCAGAACTATGAAGCACGAGTTCAATCCCTGGCCAGGGAGGTGACACACATGGCGCAGCACACCTCTCCTGCCTCCCCTACTGCTCCCCTCAGCCTCAGCAGTGTATTTCAGTCAATCCTCCTGTCCTGTTCCCCACTCTGTCTGTGGTGAATCCTTTTTAAAAAAAAAATGTCCGAAACAGCAAGCAAGTTGGGCAGAAGGTGGTGACAGCTTAAAAATAATTCCTACATATGTCTTTTCAAATCAGAGTTTTTAATTTCTTCGGATATATACCCAGAAATGGAATAGTTGGATCGTACGTCTTCTACGAGGAATGTTCATACTATTTCCTAGTGACTGTGCCAATTTGTCCTAGCATTGCACCTTAGCTTAAAAAGCCAAGATATAGAAAAAAACTAAGTGCCCATCACTCAATGAATGGATAAAGACAATGGGGTATATATGTACACAATTAAACTACCCAGTTATAATAAAAAAAAGAGATGAAATCTTGTCATTTGCAACAACCCAAATGGACTTCGAGTGGATTATGCCCACTGAAATAAGTCAGGAGAAAGACAAATTCTATGTAATTTCGCTCATATGTGGGTAATAAGGAAACAAAACAAAATGGAAACAAATTCTTCAAAACAGTGAACAGATTGGAGGTTACCAGAGAGGAAGGTGGGGGACCTGTGTATGAAATTGGTTAAATGGGCCAACCCTTGGTGAAAGAAGGAAACTAGACTTTGGGGATTATGATGTAGTGTTTACAGATGCAGAATACAGTGCTGTACACCTGAAACTTACATAATGTATAAGCTTCAATAATGTATAAGCCAATGTATAGGCCTCAATAAAAATAAAGTTAGTAGAATATTAGGCAATCATTCCACATTTAAAAAACAAACAAATCTTACCACTAGTACAATTGAATTTACCCAAGTAAATGGTGAAAATACAAAAAAAAATAATTTCCCCCATAAACAATCTGATATAAATCCTAATACCCTCCCTCTAGACCCCCACCACACCATGATCATGGAAACACAGATGCTACGTCATCTTTCACAAGTAACTCTTAACTGTATTTTCCAGAGAAAGCTGATGTCTCATCTTTTGCCTAAAATGCTGCATCCACAGGCACACCCTAGAGTTTAGGCTGAGGCGCCAACCTTGTCCTGCGGTAGAAGAGGAGGAGGAAGCAACCTAATGTGTGAAATGTGATGTGTAGTGACACGTAGTGAATCACAGAACAGAGTCCCCCTCTTCTGAAAAAGGGATAAAACTGAAGCCAGATTGGTGAAGTCATTGAATTTTGATCACACAGCTGGTTAATGCCTAAATCATATTTGCTGGATTCTGAACATAAAAGATGCTTGGTAAAGGGTTAATTAATTCTGTGACTTTAGAGAGGTCACTTAACTTCTCTGGTCTCAGTTTTATCAATTATCAAGTATGGAAAATAATATTTGTTTTATAAGTCCCACAGAATCATTGTGAAGTGGGGATCAAACAATTTTTATCTTTCCTCCCCCTTCTTCCCCTCCACACCCACATAAGCTCCCTCCAGATAAAATCACTAGCAGGAGGGAAAAAAGGTTATTCCTCTCCCCTCTTCTTTCTCTGTACTAAAGACTCTGAAACAGAGTGGTGACTTAGCCAAGAACAGACATTGACTTGGGCTGGAGTAAGACGCCAAAGGCGGGGGTCGGGGGAATGACTACTTTGTGGCATTTTTAGCTTTGATGCCTTTGTTGTTGTTGTTAACTGAATTTTGTTTCTACAACTAGGAGAAAATTTGAATGTAAAATCATATCTTATAATCTCAGACTCCTTAGTGATTACGTGGGTCAACCACTTCATTTTAGAGATGAGGACCTGAAAGTAAGCCAACCCCACGTCCTGCCGTAGGTGAAGATCTGGTCTCCTGACACAGCATCCAGGCGGGAAGCTGTGTTCCTGGCAAACCTCACACCTGTTCGAAAGGTGTTCGTACCTGGAGTCACTGTATGGTCAGTTATACCTGTACAATTGAGGAACTTCTAGACCCAGGCCGCCTCCCCCACTCCTGCGCTGACCATCCTCGCATTTCCTTCAAGAGGATGTGTCCAAGTCCCGAGGGGTCTTGCCACAAGTGCAGCAGCCTCAACTTGATCCCTCCCCTGACTTGTCACAAGTGACTGCTTGCCAGTCCATCCTTCTCTAAATGCGCACCCTTTCTCCAGTCCTCAGCGCTCCACACTCCCCTTTCTCAGCCCTTTCTGCCCACTTTCCCTGGAGTTCCTTCTCCCGCCCACCTGGAACACAGACAGAGAATCCCCGGCCTTCAGCTATAACCCTGAAATACAGGATCTCTCTCCTTGAATTCAAGCTCTGCCCTCTCCTCCAAGCTGTAAGCATTTCCACATTACTATCCCTCTACCCTCCTCATCCCTCAACCCAGCTGCCCAAATGAAGATGTGATCTTCCCATTCCTAGCCCTTCCCTTTCCTTCCCATTTCCACATCAGCATCACCTTTTCTAAATACATGTTCCTTTTCACTCCTTCCTCTGTTTTGGCTCCAACACCAATTAGTTGTAAAGTCCTTCCTGTAAGTCCACCTTTGTCATGTTTCTCAGTGTATCCCATTCTCTCTATTCTTGCTTCCACAGTTCTATTTCTGCTTTGTAGTCATATCTTCCTGCATCCAGATATCCTCCCACTCAATGTATTCTGCATACTGTTCCCAGAATTGCCTTCCTAAAGCTCAGATGTCATCAGGAACTCTACTGTTCAGTAATCACCAAGATGCCACTGTGCCTATCAAAGTCATCCAGATTCTTACGATTGGTTGTGCTAGTCAAGGTTCTCCCCCAAAACAGGATCGATCCAACTGAGGGAGAGGGAGGGAGAGACAGAAAGAGAGAGAGAGAGAGAGAGAGATTGACTCACTCAGAGAGGGAGGGACCCATTAAGACAGAGACAGAGACAGAGACAGAGACAGAGACAGAGCGAGTCAGAGAGAGACTGATTTATTACAAGGAATTGGCTCACATGACTGGAGGTGGCCAAGTCCCAAGATCTGCAGGGTGAATTGTCAAGTGAGGCACCCAGGACAGTGGATGTGTGAGTTCCAGTCTGCACTGAAGGCTTGAGAACCAAGAGACCAGATGATGCAGTTCCCATTCACAGGCATCAAACTCAAGAACCAGGAAGAATCAATATTTTGTTCAAGATCAAAAGCAATCAGTTCATTTTTACTCAGACTTTTCTGTTTAGACCTTCAAACTTATTGGATGAGGTCCACATATACAAAGGAAGGTAATCTCCTTCACACAGTCTACAAATTTCAATGGTAATCTCATCCCAAAACACCCTCAGAGAGATACCCAGCATAACATTTGACCAAGTATCTGGGTACCCCATGGGTCAACCAAGAGGACACATAAATTAACCATGATACTGCCATTGCAGACATTTTGCAACATGTTTTCATCAAACTATGTTTCTAGAACACTTGTATGTGCCAGGCACTGTGCCAAGTGCTTTCACATTACTGTAGGGTACAATGTGTGTTTGTGTGTGAGAGTATTTCAATCTACAGCAAAATGAAGCCCGAACTAAGTGGATTTTTTAAAGTTCCATATTTAATAGAAATATTAAATGATTAGGAAACAACTAGTCATGGAAATCATTCATAACTAACTTTCTGTGTACCAGTCAGTGGATTGTGTTTACATGCATGGTTTTACTTAAATATCATAGAAAACCAGGACCTCCCTGGTGGTGCAGCGGATTGAGCGCCACACTGTGAAGCATCCATGACACAGCAGCATGAGTTCGATCCCTGGACAGGGAGTCGACCCACATGGTGCAGCAGACCTCTCCTGACTCGCCCCCTGCTCCCCTCAGCAGTGTATTTCAGTAGATCTGTCTGTTCTGCTCCCCACTCTGTCTCTGGTGAATCCTCTCACCTCCTGCGACTCTAGCCTAGACCTCAGCTCTCGTATGCACAAATAAATGAGTCTTTTAAAAAAAATCATAGGAATCCCATGAGTCATTATTGTGGTTCATTAGTAAAAGTCCTTTTATGATAGAGAAAACTGAGGACCAAGGACGTTAAGTGACTTCCTTAATGTCAGACACTAGGAAGTAGCAAACCTTGACAGGAACCCCTGTGTTTCTGAATTTCAAGTCCCTGCACTTAACCTTTACTGCCTTACTAGTAACAGCTTGCAGGAGGTGTCAGGCAACATACTACTCCACCTCCTTCCCTTCCTGACTTTGTTCTCCTATGTGCACGACACCAAGGATCTAGAAATTGCACGCCTTCAGTATAATGTGTGGGATTCTCATTTAAAATGCCAATTTTGTTTGATAGTGTTAATGAAAGACCTCATAAATCTCATGACAAGACAATGCCAAGGCCTGGAGTTTTGATACACTGGCAGGGATTTGAATCTAGTCTGAAGCAGTGGTATTAACCTCTGCTGGAAAGTCACATCTCAAATCACACACACTTTCCCATGCTCCTGCCTTGTACCCTCACCATAACCCTGAAAGGTATCACTGTCCTGATTATTATTAAAAAGGAAGGAACAGAGGCTCGCAGAATTAGAGATTTGCCCAAGGTCACTCTCTTTCTAAGCAGTCAGTATTTTGACTGCTCCATGTTGCCTCTTAATAACATTGCTTATTCTGGGACACAAGTCATTCTCTGACAAATGTCCGTGTACAGAGCTTTTCACAGTATTGGTAGCAGTCACTGGACTAGAACCACATAAAATGGTCACTGCACAGGATCATTCGTTGTGCAGACTCGCTGAATCAGGAGGTCTTCCCAGGATACAGGATAGCTCCGCTGAGGCATTTTTGTGTGAAAGGATTTGTAATGTAATTTCACCTGAATGTTTAGCCATTACTGCAAATTCCACTTCAAAGAGGGGGTCTATCTTCACGAGCTACTGTGGCAGCTGTTTCTCTGCAGCTGGCATTGCAGAGTAAACCAGAGATTAGAGGGGTTTCTCTTTGGATTTAGACATTGAGAAGGCAGCCTAGGGCCCCATGCTTCAATCTGCCCACCCTTCCCCAGCAGATGATGCTGTAGCGAGAGCAGCACCTTTGGGACTCCGGATCAAATTGTCCACCTGACTTTCATAAGGCAGAGTAACCATCAAACCCTGGGAGAATGGACCAGACTTTCCCAGGACCAAAACCATTGCACTGACCTCACTGGGTGTGTTGAACCACAGTCCCCCTAAAAGGGGACCCAGAGGACATACAGAGACTCTAATCATTCTCTAGCTGTCCCTGGGCAAACTTATAGTCAGCCCATCCATCAAATCTGCTCACCCAGAGAAAATGATCGATGACAAGAAGCCCACAGTCAGACCACATAACAGAAGAGTGATTCCAGGTGCAAAAGGATGAGGGCTGGACATGCAGGGTCAGCGCTCAGCACAACAGCATGAGGCACAGGTGAGGTGCAGAAGGATTCCCCACCAACTCTCTCCCTCTTTCTGTCTCTCTCTCTCTCTCTTCTTATGTCATGGTTACTAAGGCAACATAGTGTGAGTCATCAAATCTCAAGGTGGATTAGCAGAGGGAAGGAACACTTTTGTTTGTTTGTTTAAAGCTTTTCCCCTTCTTTCCTCTTAATAGTTTAGTCTGATGCCGATAATGTCCAGGTACCTCCATTACCCTTAGAAATCCTAAAATCAGGGTGTTTAGTTTGTTTAATCTTAGAAAGCAATAATTTTTTTTTCTCCGCGTTGGGTCAGGGAGGAGAAGCCGGGCCTTAGCAATAATGCTTCAAATGATAGATTTGAAATGATTATTGTAACTCTCGGGGTGCTGACACAGAAATGTCCCCCCTGCTCAGACAGTCAGCACTACTGCCCTGGAGGCCTGCTCAGAGAGCCTTCTCCTAACTCGAGCCCCAAAGCATCTGAGCCAGCAGGCTCTTTTTGGGCACAAAATAGCCCCTCAGGGAGCAGCATGCCTGCAGACTTTCTATTTTGGTCCCTGAAAGTGCTCCACAGCTCATAAGCTGTGCATGCTGAACACGAAGGTTCTTCCCAGGACCACTTTCTGGAGGTCTTCAGCAAGAGCTGAAATAAGTCAGTGGAGGAAATGAGGTGACACGCCACAGGGTAAAGTACACAGTAGAGATTAAGTCCACCCTGTGGCCTGAGCTGGACTGCTCTCCTCAGGAGATGCCGCCTGCATCTCATGACCCCCGGAGAGGCATGCAGTGACTGATCTGGAGGTGGCCAAGTGGAAAGAGAGACACTGGTCACCAGCTTCCCTTCTATAATAATCCATATCTTTGTTAAGCACAGCCCTGAGTTCAAATCACTTCTCAGTGACTAGTTTCTAGGTGAAAGCAAGAACTGGGAACCCAGTAAAGGAATAAAGATGGTGTTCTGGGTGTCAGCAAACCCAACTTTTGCTTTTTCTTCTCAGCTCGAGATTCTCCTGATTCTTCAACTTGGGTCATGATTCAGAACCTGAGTTAGTATTGTGAAAGTAGAAGTATTTGACCTGGTAAAGTTTAATCAAAGGTAACTGCTATTTTATGGCAGAGAGAGAGAGAAAGAGAGAGAGAGAGAGAGAAGCATTAAATTTCCATTTTCGCTCACCTCTCCCCACCTACAATGTAAATAGCAACTGTCAAGACTTCATCATCAGCTATTGAGAAAAGCCTAACAGTAATTCTGGAGTAGGATGTGTCCTCGGGTAGAATCTGTAGTCACTATAACAGCAAAGTATTATTTCCATAGCATTGGAGGGAAGGGTAAGCTTTGTTTTAAAGCACATTTTTAAAATTACATTAATTTTTATTGCCTTTTATCCCTAGCTTCCAAATGTATAATAGGCCAGCAAACAGTCCACTGGGCCACTGTTCAGCAGGGCTTCCTCCAGGACATGACAAGAGAAGGTGAAGATTTGCTTATATTAATGTTGGTGGTATTTGCAGTCTTTTCTTCCAACCCCATTCCCACATAACCCAAGACAGCACATTAGATTCTGACATGTTTCTTATCTGTGGCCCCTGCCCCATTCTCACCAGTCCTGTTCTAGATTTCCTTCAGACCCATGGCAATGTAGCTGCTCATCTCCAGGCTGTCCCGCAGGCCAGGCTTTCCTCACAGGTAACTCACAGGTAGTGTTTAGAAGATTTATTTTAGAGATCAACCCAATACCTTCATTTTCTATGGGGAAAATGAGACCCTGAGAGGTAGAGCGACTTGTCTAAGGTTACAGAGCATCCCAGTGGCAGAGACAAGAAGTTGAACTTCCTGGCTTCTGATCTAGAGTGCTAAGCATGCCAACTCAGTGAGGTATGAAAAGAGAGCAAAGGGCCTCTCAAAATTCCTTCTGACAGAAGCACTGTCTTTATGTCTGATTATTAACAATGAAAATACATCTGGTGATTGGAAGACACTATTTTAAACTACTACTAAAATATTAATATTTTAAACCAGTAAAATTTTAGTATTTTAGTATTTTTACTAAATATATCTTCTCGGTCAGTGCCATGAATGGACACCCGTGAAAGTGAGAGAGTCCAGTGGCCTGGGACTGCCATGGGTCCCATAGGGGTCAACAGAGAAAGGGCAAAGAGCTCTGAAGACAAATGTCACTCATATTAAAGCTAGTTTTGAGTGAAGGGAATGATGGAAAGCCTCCAGAACTCAAGGCTAGATTATGTTCATGGAACCTGCTACAATCAGCAAGAAGATTTAGTGATCAATTCCACTGGCTCCCCAGTTGGCTAATTTGACCTTGACTGACTCCCAGGAAGTGTGAGCTGCAGTCTCTGGTCTGCTAAAAAGCTCTCTCACACCCCCACAGAAAGAAATGAGCTGACCTTAGCCTTTCAGAATCACCTGCAGCTGCTCTTGGCTCAATCCTGTCTCACTTGCACTGTCTCCTGTGTCTTGACATTTCCATTCACTGTCGCTCTCATAGGACTTATTTCCTCCCTCTTTAAAAAGGTCTTCATGACCACCTCTGAATCAAAACTAAAAATGCCAAATTATACCTATCCTAGGCAAAAATCTCAATTAATCTTAGCCCAATCATCTGAAGGCTTAAATAGGCAGACGTTTTGGGGGTGGTAGTCATATTCAATTTTCAGAAGAGGAATCATTCAGTCTTATAGAACCATTGGAAGGAATTTGCTCTGAAAAAAAAAAAAAAACCACAAAGCAATGTCAAAAATACATTTTCATTCCTTCCCACCCATGCCAAAATCATAGCTGAGGTGCTACAAGTCCCTTGATATAGAACATCAGTTTTCTAGAGCCAAGTGTCCTTGGATAAATTTTGAATTCATTGACAAAGTCCTTGTCCCTGGTGCAAATGAGTAATTCTAATAGGATTGTTCCGTGGTTGGGAAATTTCTTCTGGCCACAGTTGGTGTGATTTTCTTTGCTGTCTTTCTTCCTGTTCCAAATGTCTAAGAACAATGTGCAGAATCTGTACCTGGCACAAATATTGGGTTTGCCCCAAACACTTAGCCTGATTGGTTCACCCCACTTTATGTGATTTATCTTAAATAGATAGAGTCCTATAAATTCCAACTGTCTTTCTCTTTTAATATCTTAAAGTGCCTTTTATCCTGCTGAAATCCCCTTAGCTCCTTCTGAAATTATTTTTCTTTTTCAACTTTGCCCATCAGCAAGCTGTTAAAATGATTCCTCCCCAAACATCATCTTGGTTTTTAGGAATGCCTCCTTCCTAAAGGTGAAAGCATTTGGAACTGAAGACTAGGCATGTTTGAACATTCCTGGGGTGAAGCAGAAAGGCATCTCTACTGTTTGACAAAGTCCTTGAAAAAGGTCAAATCACACTCGGTTAGTCCTGGAGGGAAGGCAGGTTATGGCACTGGATGCTGTGTTGAGTAACAGTTGTGGTGTCACTCTCATGTTTACATACTTGCTCTCAGGTTCCTGTTTCTAGAAAGTTCTCTAACACCCAGAGTTTGTATCTACCTGCAGTCTTATTTTCAGAAAGAATGCTTCTACACTGATACCAGATCATGAAAACATACCTTTATGACTTAGCTGTGATTTTTTTGAAGATATACAATCGATTCAAACAATGGAAGGCAGCAGAACACATAGTAAAATGGGCAAGCCTCTGAATCAGGCTAACCTGAATGCAAATGCTAGCTCGAACTTTCAACAAATACAGGTATGGCTTTGGACAAATTATTGTCATTCTCTGAATTCTTAAGTTTCCCATCAGTAAAATGTGAGTAAAAATAACAAGTGATTTATAGAGCTGCATGGAGTATGTCATTGTTAACAGTAACAGGAGAGAATTACCACGTGAAGAGCCCTCACTTCAAGCAGGCTGTACTTTCAGCACTTTGCGTATATTAAATCACTTTGTCTTTCTACTAACCCTAAGTGGTTATGATTCATTATTATTAATCTTGTCACCACTCTTATCCTCATTTTATAGATGAGGAAACTGAGGTTAAGTACTTACCCAATGTCCTGTGATACCCTAAGACCCTGACATGTTGGGGAGACGGAGGCCAGAGGGAGGCCCCCCACACCTGAAAGGCAGCAGATCCGAAGAGAGCTTAGTCCTCATTTGTCTCCAGCCCTTTATTTAACACATTTCATGGGGAGACCTGATACACAAGGAGCTCAGAGCCTGTGCCAGTGGCGTTGCCCCAGGGCTCTGAGCCAGTACTGTTCTGAGGATGTTCTACTAGGCCTGTAGCCATGTCCTTCAGATGGCAAAATAATACCGACACCATAATTCTAAGTAACTCCAATTTGTGTATAGAGACGAGGCCCTACAAAAGGAATGCAAGCTGGTCCAACCATTATGGAAAGCAGTATGGCAGTTCCTCAGTCTTCTAAGAATGGAACTTCCATAGGATCCAGCAATCCCACTCCTAGG
>JAGFMF010011929.1:889292-910898 GCA_019455555.1 Galemys pyrenaicus | reverse complement strand
TACTACTCAGCAATCAAAAATGAAAAACTAGACGCATTCATAGGAACATGGATGGATCTGGAGGGGATTATGCTCAGCGAAGTAAGTCAGAAGGCAAAAAAAAAATACCAGGTAGTTCCTCCCCTAGGACGAATATAAGGGAACCAAATAAAGATCAAGGAAAAGAAATAAGAACAATAATAATAATAACAATAAAGAAACAAAAACCAAAAATGAAAAGACAAAGACAAACTGGGGACACTTGGTGGGGATGGAAGAGGGAAAGGGTGGAGGGCAGATGGGAGCACCGGGGGACTGAGGTGATGGTGCACTGGTGTTACAGTGATGGGGAATACATGGGGATTACAATTGATGTCAAATATATGTAAATTTAAAAAATTTATATAAAAAAAAATTTACCCAGCGCCATACACCCACGGGCAGTGCGGCCAGGCCCCACAGTCAGACACAGTGGGTCTGGGACAACCTGGGTCAGGGACGGCAGCTGCCCCTGGCGCCTGACTCGCTGTGGGCAGGGTGGCAAACATGCAATGAAGAGGAGTTATTATTAGATTTTAAAATACCTTAGGGAGCTTGAGCTAAAAGGAATCCTATGCTAAAGCAAATGTATAAAATAAAATGTGGTTTTGCCTCTGTTTTTATGTCTTAGCTCAGACTTTGTAAAAGGAAGCCCACTTGTAAATACTTAGAGAGGAGAGCCAGTGGCTGAGATAGGGTATCCAGGCTGCTGAAATTTTTGTTTAGAGGAGAAAGGCAGGTGTGTACGGTGAAAAATTGTCTGGTCTTTGTCTTTATTTTTGGGAGGCAGCTTCTACTGCTTGAACTCCCCATTTAATGGAGTTTTGTTAGCCACAGTGGGCTCCTAGGACCACACCTGTGTTTCTGCTGATATGGTGACTCACAATGAGCCCTGGAGCATTTCAGCCTTGGGGCTGGCCATGCCAGAAAAGCCATCTGTGTGACTAGAAGTTTGGATTCTGTATGGGCTGGACCCAGAGACTGAGTTCCATGACATGTGATTTAGCTCCATTACAGTGGTTCCATCAATTCTGTATCATGCCCACATAATGAAACCCACACAGACACCGTGGATACTGAGACTCAGTTGAATTTTCCTGTTGATAATCGTTCATTGATGTGTCGGGGTGACACATCCTGAGGACATAGAAACACCATGTTTGGGCCCCTTTCAGACTTCATTCTATGTCTCTCTTCCCTTGGTGGATCTTAATTTATATGCTTTATAATAAAACTATAACCATAGCATAGTGTTTTCCCAAATTCTGGGTCATTCTCATGCATTATTGAACTTGAAGTGGTAGTAGGAAAGTCCCAGACTTCTAGTTGTTTGGACAGAAGTGTGAATGACCTGGACCCCAGAACAGGGGTCTGAAGTTTGGGGGATCATGTGGGAGACTGTGCTCTCAACTTGTGAATTCTGTACTAACTCTCATAGCAGCAGAATTGTACTGGGACAGGAAAGTGGAATGCCCTGGCCCCCAAACTCTGCCAGGGTAGGGAGTCTGGGAAAGCATGACTTCATATATAATTTTTTAGGATCCTCTCCCCCTATCTTGGCCTAATCAAGGATGGTCTATTGTCTCTACCTAACACTGTTCCCCATCACGTTTAGAAGCCATGTTTGAAGCACAGCAATCCTCTCTCACAAACCAAGTTTATTCAAAACGTCAGCTACTATCTGCTGACATATGGAAGGCAAAAAATTAAGCAGACAAAATTTATCAGTGTGATACATCCCACACCTGCACTATCCTCTCTTCCCAGAACAAATTTTCAAATTCTCAAAATTTGTCATAGGCGACCTCAAGGCATTTGTCTCCTAAGTTTGGGTTCTATGTGCATCTGTCTAGGAACCTGTCTTGGTCCTGTGATCAAGCAGAAAGAACATCAAATTAGAGACAAATACCTCAGAATTCAGCTACCTCAAGGGGCTGTGTAGCCCATGGAAGGCCCTAGAGACCAGGGGCTTCTCACATACACCCTGCTGGGCTTTCTCCTAGACTAGACGGGAAGGAAGGAGATGCAAGGGGCTTGAGCACACGCAGCTGGGAGGATGTGGCAGCCGAGCTTGACAAGAAGGTCCTTGTGCTGCTGTCTCTCTCTCTCTCACACAATCACTTCTGTTGATCGCTGTGCTTGGAAGGCATTGGTATCCTGGCACTCAAACTTACCTGAAGGCATTTGAATGAGTCTGCAGTGTGGGAGAGCACTTGAGGCATCGAAGGAGCCCAGCCACAGGATGCCTCCCAGTCCTGGGCTGATGAAGGTAATAAAGAGGGGGAGACCTGGTGACTCTTTCATCACTTGTTATTTTATTAATAGTTCTCTTCAAAAGTGATTTACACTCCATTTTTTCCCAGTTAACCAAACATGGCAGGAAGCTGTAGTCTTTGTCCCATCAAGACCAGCTTTTGTGACACTAGTAAACATTAACTCGGTTGATGTAGGTTTGGGTTAGTCCTATAAATTTAGATTTATGATAAGAAAATCAAATCTCACCACAAAGTTACCAGAGCATAAAATTTAAACCAAATGGACACAATGCCAGTGGCCTGTCCTGCAACTATAAATCTGCTATAGAAGCACACATATATTTCAGCCCTAGTTAGGGAAGAAAGAGAGTGGGATGGAAGCTGCTGGAAAGCACATGAGAGGCATGTCCAAGTGTCTCTGTGGCTACTGGCTGTATTGATTGGATGATGACAAGGAGATCTGGTTGGAGTCCAAAAAGAGAGTCACTCAGAGGAGGCAGAAAGTAAAAGGAGTACTTAATTTTTATGAACCTGTTGGCTAGTGCTTGATATTAATATTTCATGTTGCCAATCTTTCCATTTTTATTTTAAGCTCAAAATGAAATGCTCTTGACTAACCCCATAAAGAGCATAAAACATTTCCCCATCCTGTCCCCTCCTCCCTGGTAATCCATTTAATGACAGCAAAGCTTTTGTTAAACGATCTTCAGCTCTTGTCAAGCCATTACAAGTTGAATTTTGGAAATGTCATAATTTCAAGGATTAAAACAAATCACCCCACCACTAAATATCAGTGCTCTCTTTCTTAGACAATAGCATGTGGAGGTCTCGTGGAAGGACCGTGAATAAATCTGGATGATGGCCCTGCAGAAAGCAATCTTGTCCTTCCCCCCTCTGTCTTTCCTCACCACCTCCAGTTTCTCAGTTGGGCTTATGAATTGGTTGCTAGGTCAGCAGAAGGTGAATGGTTTCCTGCGTGGGTGAGACAGAGTGGTTGCAAAACGCGTATCTTGCCTCAACTCAGCAAATGTTGCCCCAGCTGTCAGGGGCACGCAGCATATTGGAGGCTATGATTCAGGAAGGAGCAGAAGGTGAATTACATTGTCAAGCACAGTATTAAATGGCTGAGGCTGTTCAGCAGCAACTTCCCCATCCTGTTTTTCTCTCACTGTGAATCTATTTCATTGGCAGGCACTAGACTGAAGGTTTCCTAATAGAATCATGGAGTATTAAGTTGAAGGGGCCCTTTGGGCCAGGTTTTACTCTTCAGAGATGAGGAATCTGATATCCAGAATATAAAGGCAGGGTTGTTTTTTGTTTTGTTTTGTTTTTATGGGAGTGAGGGAAATTGAATATGAAGAAGATCCTAATCTAATCAACAAAACAGGTTTTTTACCAAAAAAATGGCTAACTGAATAGCGAATGCAAATAAGAGCAGTTTTTATGGTGTGTGAGGAGAAAAAATACAAACTTAAAAGTTTTAACATTTGGAGAAATGCTCAGTATTGAAATTACACACTAGTCCCTTAATGATGCCAATGACCTTGCTCCAGTCATAGAACAGTATGCCAGGATTGGAGCAATAGTTCCCCTCTACCTGGAAGCTTGTGGTCTTAGTTCATCTTGAACCACGAGCAATCATTAAAGCACTCAAAAAATCGTATTAACTACTTACTAAGGTGCAAATGTGACTAAAGGATTTATCTACCAGATATAGACATGCAAACAATTTGTTTCCAATGTGAGGAACACAGTAAAATGATCATAATAAGGCAGTTTCATCTGCAAGGTAACCAGTGTCTTTCACAAATAGCCCAGTTTCACTACCATGTTTGGTATGAGCCAAGAGCCATCAAAGTCACATAAAATCAATATAAATGGTAGACATTTATTTCCACACATTAAATGATGACGAGTAGTAGTAAGTGTCAGTTTCATGTCATTTTATGTGTGTGAAGTGCTTTACTGGCATATTTTATGACTTGTTCTACATAATAGCCATGGGAGAGATGGGCTGGAACATCCTGTATTTTAGAGTTAGAAAATGGCAGCCATCACCATATATATCAATACCCTCTTTGAATGCTATTTGCCTTGGAATTTGAAAAAAGGTCACCACATTTTTTAATTTCTTAAAATTTGCATTCTGCATGTTTAGATTTGGTTCACTCAGTGTTTTTACAATGGGTCAGACAAAATCCAAATTCTAAACTGCACAGGTCTCTTCCATGTGCAGGTGCCAAGATGAGCCATGGTTGACTTGACCCAACCCTTTTAGCTTTATCATGATCAATAGCTGTTACCATAGTTCCACTGGAACTCTATTTCATTCTTCCTATCACTTACCCTCCAAGGTCAGGAAAATGATCCCTCTGTCTCCTGCCTACTTTCCAAGTAAGTGGGGTGATCCTTATTTGCCTCTCATCCTTGTTTGCCTCATGGTTCAGCTTCTTGGGTATTATAGTCACAATGGAGCCACCATGGACCAGCTTCAGTGAAGAGTGATCAGTTCCACTCTCCAGCCCCCACTTTCTTCTGACAATCTGTAAAACGGAGTAAAGGTCTTATAAACATTCACTAACTCTTTTGTTTCCTCTTTTCATTCCTTCAGCAAGTATTCCTAATCACCCCCAGGAGTGATCTGGTGACCAAGAGAAACCAGACTCTGCCCATGAGAAGTTTGCCATCTAGCTGGGAACCCAGAAAGGACAATAGGTAATTACCAGTCAAGATTGTTGGTGCCATGAGAGCTCTGGGGGTCATGGAGCAAAAGGGATAGTTGCCTTCCTTAGGTCTGGAAGGCCAAAAGTGCTTTCCAGAACAAGCAGCTGCAGAGCTCTCTACTTTGGAGTTCGACTAAAAGGACAGTATTTTTCTTAGGAGAAACTTTGAATCTAGGAAGCCAAAGAAGGCAGAGTGTGACCCAGGTGATAGAAAGTGGAGAGGGCCTTTACACTCTAGGCATTAGGGAGGGGACAGAGAGGGATAGGGCTAGGTTTGTTTGTTTGTTTTTGCTTTGCCATGATTGAGACAGCATCATATTCAGAGATAAGAGATACCTTTGGTTCACTGCCTGTAGTGTGCCTCCTTACATGTGATGGACAGTTGCACAAGGTTCAGATCCAGCAAAAATGCTTTCCCCATAACACCTGAATTCCTAGATGAATTCCTTTTCAAATGATTGCTGACTAACTCCACAGCTAGTCTCAGTGCTAAAAGGAGTACGAGCTCAGAAAAGGGTGTCAGGGAATAGCTCTTTGTTTAATCAGGTATGTGGCTTCAGCCAATAGTTTAAATATTGACCCTCACTGCTTCATTTAACTTATAGGATTAATAGTATATCCCCTATTTAACAAGCCTATTGGGAGGATAAAATTATATAATAACTATGAAAATTTTAAGTTGCATAAAAATAAAGACCATGACTGTGTCCAGTGTTGCTTCACCATGTTTATATGCTTCTACTCTGAGTTAGAATTCTCCTCATCCACCAGTGAGTATCTCAAAGTACCCCTTATTTAACTCACCTACTGTCATGCCTTGCCTTCCACTCATTATCCCATATCACTTCCTCAACAGCTGTTAATTGCATGGCCATGGATAAGTCATTATAAGCACAGAACCAAGTTCTGTGCTTATATATGGTCGGTATTTTGACAGTGGAAATTATTTAAATGACCCTTTCCCTCTATTCCTCAAGCCTATTCTGAGTCCAAGGCCACTGTGCCCTCCAACGTTGACCCAAGGAGGAAAGTCCCAAGACTTTCCTGCTGGGAGATACCACCATGTCCAGCAGGAGTGTATCTGCCTTGATTCCCGTGATGATCTCCTGATGCACCTTGAGCAGCAGTGATGGAGCACTACTCTACTACATCCCCACTCTCTGCCCTTGGACAAGGATCTGTTTGGAGTCTGAGCCCACTAAATGACAATATGACTTTCACTCTGCCCAGGCCAATTGAGCTAACTGCCTGGCACATGGGAAATGCTGAGTACATGTTTGTCAAACGAATGACTGCTGTGTGTCATGGGCTGAATTTTGTTTCAAGTTCTAATCCGCAGCACTTCAGAATGCTGTCACAGTTAGAGACAAGGTTTTCTAAGACATAAGGTAAAAAGAAAGCTTTATGGTGGGCCCTCATTCTATATGACGGGTGTCTTCATAAGAAGAATCTGGATGCTAGATATGCATGTGTGCACAGAGCTAAGACCAAGGAAAGACACGGAGAGAAGATGACTACCTCCAAGCCAGGGAGAAAGGCCCTAATAATACCTTGATCTCAGACTTCCAGCCTCCAGATTGTGAGAAAAGAAACTTCTGCTGTTTATGTCACCCAACCTATGGAATTTTATAATGGCAGCACTAGCAGACTAATAAAGATCTATTTAAGAGCATATAAAAAGAGTAATCATGCTCGAGTCAGCAGCCAGCTTTGGTGTAGAACTTACAATCTCACCAATAAGTACGTGACTTTCCCACAGTGTGGAGAGTATTTGGGGTCCTTCATTGTTTCCAGAACAGGCTTTGGACACACCTGAAACCCTCAGAAGTAAAAACGTAATAATTTGGGGGAGACAGAGATACAAAGTAAAGCAGGGGCTACTCTCTGGGGATTGATGACATCTCTTTGTGTTAGATCAGGAGCAGATATTTTTTCACTTTACAGAATGGTGACTTGGATTGTACAACGAGTCTGTAGCCGATTTAAAATGAAGCCATTGGCTACTCATTTTCTGACCACAGCATACCCTCACTATCCTTGCCCCTTCGCCTATCTCCTCTCTATTTGCTTTTCAGCAGCTGGCAAACCTTGAGAATACACGTAAGTATTGCTGTTTGGAAAGTGGGAGAGAAGTTGACGTAAAAACCAATATGTAGAAATATTGCAAAAGCCTCTTTGCCTACTAGATAGCCTTGGTAGCTAGGACAAAAACTGAGAGTTCAACTGATTAATTATAATATGCCTGAATTACATCAGTTCTCAAGCTGAATTAAAAAGAAGTAAAACTACAGCCATCAAACACACTCTCCCCAGGGGTACAGATGACAGAACAAAGCATGCATGCTGGGGAGATGATCAGAAGAGGCATTTCGACCCGAGGAGGCCAAAGGCTGTGCTTTCTACCCAGAGGCGGACTGTGTAAGCTGTTCTCCCTAACCTGGGGAACCTGGTGCTGTGTGCCTCCCTCCTGGTGCCCCTGCTAGGGTGAGCGCACCAAAGGTTCCTCCCAGTGCCTGCACATAATGCACTGACCAGTGGCCTCCATCGGCACAATCCTCCCTGCTCTCTTTTCAATCCTCCATTCTTTATCCACAGACCTTACTGATGGTCCACTTTGTGCATAACTATAAGGAGCTCAAGTCCCAAATCCCAGGGCTCAGGAAGAGAGTTTCTGCATCAGGGGAGGAGATTAGAACTCAATACATGGAGATTCATCTTACCCAGTGTCTCCACTCCCTAAGCACAACAGTCCCTCCCAAACTCAGCCTCCCTCCTCGAGTTCCCACACCCACGTGCATATGCACTCCAGTCTTCACACAGCTCCTGGGGCCAGCCGGACCCAGGACACCTCTGCCCAAAGTCTGTCTATGCCATCAAAACCACGCAACAGCTCACGAGACACTGTCCTATCTGGCTTCTCTTTGGTTTTCTCTTTGATTTCCTCTCCTACAACTCTCTCCCTTCTCTCTCTGGTTCCAGCACCACCACTGCCTTTCCATTCCTTGACTGCTCCATACACGCCCTCTCCTCCTTTGCACCTCTACTCAACAACTTTGGCCAGGAGGCTGCACTATCCACTTCTTCTCCAGCCTCAGGGTTTTGCTCAAATACTCATTCTCAGTGAAGCCTTTTCTATTTCCCCCAGTTAAAACTCAACCCAGCCTCCCTGGCGGTGCAAGGAGTTGAGCGCTGCACTGTGGGGCTTCTGCAGCCACTGTGGTACAAGTTTGATCCCCAGCAGGGAGGGGCCCCCACATGGCGCAGCAGACCTCTCCTGTCTCACTGCTTACCCACAGCAGTGTATTTCCATCATTCTTCTGTTCTGCTCCTCACTCTGTCTCTGGTGAATCCTCTCAACCCCCACACATTTGGCCTGTACCCCAGCTCTTATATGCATAAATAAATAAAATCTTGAAAAAAACCTCAACCCTTATTACTGAAACCCCCAATGCTCTTTTCTACTTAATTGCTTTCATTATGCTCTTTACCAAGGGATATGTCAAAGATTCATTTACTCCCTGCCTCCCAACTAGCAGGTGAGCTCCCAGTGTGTAGGGGATGTTTTTGCTGATAGTAGTACCAGCATTTAGAGTGAACGTCATTTGTCAAATGAATGGTTGTGCTCAACATACAACCTGCCAATGAAAAACTAATCCATGAGGGTAGAGTAATTATGGGTGTGGATTCACGAGCTCTTTCCTAAGGGGCTCCTGTGTATTTTAAATCATTTCACTTGACCACAGTCTGTTGTCTTCTTACTATAGACAGGCCATGGTGCCAGCTCTGGGCTCAGCCCGCTCCCCTCCTTCTGCTTTCCCAGGTCTCATGAAGAGTGGTTTCCAACAGGCAGTTGTGGGCACGTGAACATTTGCATGGCTTTCCGTAGGCCCTGCGAGTCAGTGAGCATGAAATGTAAAGCTCCTTTCCTTACAGGCATCTGTCTGCCCCCTCACCCCTTACACATAGCTATTACTATTTCTGCAGAAAGGGGGCTTTTGAATTGCATTTTGTTTTTCACATTTTTGCCAAGGAGAGAAAATTTCTTGGCAACTTTGATTTTATTCTGTCTAGGGTTACCAAACAGAATTTGCATATATGCACATATATATACCTTTATTTTTTATTATATATACTTATGTTTATGTATTATCACATTTTATGTGTATATACAGATACATAAACATATATATAATGAAAGAATATACCCATATGTTAATATCTGAGGGTAGTAAAAATGATTTTTATTTAACTGTATTTCCACTGTATCGCTGTATATCATGTGATAGAAAAACACCAATAAAAGTGTTTTTTTTTGTTTTGTTTTTTTTAAGAAAAAAGCATTTGTATTACTTGGGCACATGTTCTTGCTAAAGATAAGTTTTTTTGGTACAGCAAAGCAGCCAGATTATCATCTCTTTGAGGTGTGACTATTCCTTTTACTTTGTGATTTGAGCTTTTACACATGAGTTAGTAAACTAAATAAAGTAAATGGGAATTGTAGCGTGGGGTTTTCATGTTTCCATTTACCCTGAAGATAAGCTAAAACTTCAGGCTAAGAGGGCTGACTAAATGAAGCCAGTCTACTCTGTCACGTCCTTGAAACTGTTGGGGCAAAACTGGCTGTGGCCTCTTAGAAGTCTTGTCACAGCAGCTCCCCTGCCGTGCGTACACAGCCACATTTCCATCAGCGCTGCCTCCTCCCTCTCTTCCACTTGGTTGGCTGTGTTTGCCATCTGCTCCTCTTCATGGCTCCATTTTCCTTTGCCTCTGAGCACCGTGGCAACGTGCTCTGTGCTGCTGTGTGAGAATGTCCTCTTCATCCCCAAACTGATGAGGGATTCCTGAGCTCCAGGGTGTGAGCCTCCCCTCCTCATCCACCATATACTCTTTAAGTGCTCTGTCTTGTCTTAAAGGCCTTTGCTTTTCTCTGATTCGTTGTGTTTATGCACTGGCTTTGACAGCTGTTTAGGGAACAGATTGGGAATGCCACATGTGCAGGAACCAGCTCGCCAACAGGTGGCCTTACCTGCCTCTCCCTGTAATTGGTAAGACAGATTCTTCCCTTGCGGAGTTGCACCCAGTCCTTCTGGACTCATATTTGTATATATGAGCCTTCTGTTCGATGTGATTTATAGGGCACAAAACCATCCCTTCCCCTGGAGTTCAGGACCCACAATCACCTGTTTTTCCAAACTGACCTATCACACTAACCTAACCCCTATGAATCTGGCTCGGGAGCAAATCTTTCTCTTTATTATGCTCAGACTCCAACTGGTATATTTGTCTCTGCTTTTGTCAACCCAGGAATCTCCTCTGTTGTCTGCTCTATCAACCTGAATCCCATCCATCCTTGAAGTCCTTGCTCAGATACTTATCCTGTGATCCCCGTGACTATCCCATCTCACAGACTTTTCACATTCATTTTGAAATCCTTATGTAATCTGAACAGATGTATAAATTAAAATGTCATGATCTCCCAGTGCCAGGTAAGGAGAATGAAAAAGAATAACAGAATAACATAAAAGCATAAATGAAAATTTAGTCAATCTTGAGGTGGCAGAGACGTTAATAACACAAAGGAAAAGACTTGATGGCGCTGATTACATAAAAATAGAAAACTCCTGTAAGCTTAAAATATTTTTTTAAAAGACACAGGTGAACCTTTGCCAAAAGTGACACACAAAGGAATAGCAGGTGTTAGTCCACCCGGACCTTCTAAAATCAGTAAGAAAACCTAAACACCCCATAAGAACAAAGGGCTAAACACATGAAAACATAAGAGAAAACAGAAAAATTAACAAGGAATCATGTTTTGTTTCTCCATTAAGCAAAGAAAAAAATTAGAACAAGATATCATTTTAATTAATATTTTAAAGTGATAATAGGCACGGTTGGTTAGAGAGGAAGCAAATAGCTGCCCTCATTTCTGGTGGGTGTATGTGTAAATCCCTGTAGCTTCTTTGAACAGAAGAAACACATTGGCTCTCCCCCTGCATGTGTATTTTTATTAATCTTTCAATATATTTCTACTTTTCCATCCATGAAATCCACATCTAGGAAATTCTCCTAAGGAAATATTTATAGATGTGCACAAATGGGCATGCACAAAGATATACACTACAATACTTCAATGGTTTCAATCAATATAATGCCAAAAAGATTCATCATATTAAGTACTGTGCTCCAAATGGTGGAATACCTACTATAGTTTTAAATAATATTTAATAATTTCAATAATATCTAATCAGCTTAGGAAATGTTATCACTCCAGTAGGTGAAAAGACATATTTAATGTGTATGATTTAATCCCAACTTTGTAAAAAGAAATTTAAACACATCCACATTTTAAAGAACTATAGCAAATGTTAATGGTGATTATCTCTGGGTGATGGCATATGGATGATTTAAATTTCTTCCTTATATTTTTCTATATTTTCCAAAGTTCCTACAATAAACATATGTCATCTTTACAAACAGAAAACATTTTTTAAAAACATAATGATTTTCTTAACCAGATTTTAAGTTCCTCAAAGGCTTTTTTTAAATTGAACACATCCTCTACAGCATCAAAACTCCTACAGAGTTCAGACCCAATATGTTATTTTAAATATAAGTGGATAATAAAAATATTTTTCTGAACAAAAATTTCCTTCTTGGTTTTTTTTTTAACTTTTTTTGCTTTCCTATTCCAAACAATGTGGCATATTTTTAAAATATTGTATCATCATCTAAACCCTGTTCTTCATGTGGGCATGTGATAAGTACTTCTGTCTGCAATGTCAGCAGCAGAGTGGGAATCCACTGCCTGCAAGGGTTAATTTCAGGCAATCTGGCCACCTGTTCAGCATCTGCCACATGGCCTTCATTTCAAAGGCCTCCAAGGTTCTCCAGCTCAGGAAGGGGATTTTTGCTTTGCAGTGGATATATACACAAAGGCAGAGCCAATGCAAATAAGAAATTCCCGGTCCAGAAATAAACATTTCTTAAGCAACCCAGACAATGAAATGGATGATAGCCTTTTCTCCCAGAACTTTCTTGTAATTACATTTTTATTGACTTTTCAGAGGAAATGAAAAAGGCTCACATATAATCGACTAAAAGAAATAGAAGTAATAAACCCAGCCAGGAAAAAAGTCTTGAGGAAATGTGTATGTAAGGTAAAATAACTCTAATGTGGAAATCTATTATGCTGAAGTACACGGTTACCTATTGTGCTACTTTGGCCATGTGGGGCTGGGAGCTGGGCGCTGGGCACTGGGCAAAGGAGCACTCAAGTCTCTTTGCAAATCTGAAGGTATTTTCAATTCTAAATTTCGAAACCATTTATCAATACTGAGTCCTGAATGCTACATCAAAGAATTGTGGAGTGGAAGGTCGGTGGCGGTGATGGTGTGTGTGTGTGTGTGTGTGTGTGTGTGTCTGTGTCTGTGTGTACCTTCACAAGACATTTAAAAAGTTTTCTCACTATAACCTTGTAGCCAAGATTACTTGGTAAGCATACATATGTCATGCTCTCCAAATGGTCAGTAGATGGAAATCAGACCAGAGCGAAGTGGTTGATAATGTACCAGAGCACTATCAACATAATTATTAATATATTTAATCAGAGATTCTAAGTAGCTAATCAGAATCATAAGCAGAGGTCAAGGGGATGGGGCTTCAACATATCCCTGCCCAGCAGCCTAGCAATTAGGGTGTCCTGGTCCTCACCCCACTGCCCATCTATACTTTGAATAATCAGGCAGTGCTCTTAAGTAAGAGAATATCACATCCCTCAAATGTTGGGGTAGAAAAAAGGTTAAGATCTGTTGACACTGATAAAAATAGAAAAGACAAGCTCATCCAATCTGTGAGTAAATCACAGCTCGTATTTTGATGACAGAAGCATGCTCTGAACTGTTTTTGCCAGGTTGAAATGAAGATACAAATATAACTAGAAGATATTTAATAGGGATAAATGCTAGGCCTTGATCTTTGGGCCCAAACACAAAGGCACAAAAACAGGTGGAAGTGGATATTTTGAAGTATTAGTTCTTGTGAAAAATGTTGAGGGAGCTAAGGGGTCAATCTGAATTTTGTTTTGACCACATCACATGGGCTTACAGAATTTAGAATCAAGAGACTGACGTACTCTCGTTTGCCCTAGTCAGAGCATACCCAGAGGGCTACATCTGGTTTTCTGGGTGCCATCCTTCAAGGGGTATAAACCGACAAACTGAGTTCAGGAGAGAATGGGAGCATGCCGACAGGCTTAAGCCCTTTGTAGGAGAAAGACAGTGTTATATCGAAGAAGGAATGACTTGGAAGTAAATGGGAAGACATGGATTATCTCCACAGTTTAGAAGAACCAGAAGGATCCCTGACCAGATTGGCTAGGGTTTCCATTGTTTTTTATAGCACTGTATGCAAGGTAGAAATTCCTCCTGCCAGGTTTCTCCCATAAGACAGTAAGATCTGTGAGGACAGACTGTCAAATTGTCTTTGTTTCCTTAACACATAGTAGATACTCAATAAATGTTTGTTGACTAAAAGGAAGAGGAGCTACAGTTAGGTCTGATTTCTAGAGGCAGGTAGCACTATGATGAATAGCTAGAAGCTGTAACAAGACAGATTATTAGTCAACATAAAGAACAATATTAAGTAGTGGAGTTGAACAATGCAAAATAGTCAGCCTCAAAAAGGAAGACTTTTAACCGCAGACTGAATGATCACTTAGCTGGCTAAAATGACTTCAACATTCAAATGAATAGTTGGAGTGGATGATTGTGACATGGCATCTTCCAAGCCTGCAATTTGTATCCCATCCAAAGATCAGCACTCCACACCATTCTTCATTTGAAAGATAATGAGGGGCCTCCCTGGTGGCGCAAGGGGTTGTTGCTCAGCACCATGAGGCTGTCCACAGTCACTGAAACACAAGTTCGATCCCCAGCCAGGGTGGTGACTCATATGGTGCAGCAGACCTCTCCTGTCTCACCTGCCTCTCCCCTCAGCAGTGTATTTTAGTAGAAATGTCTATATTTTTCCCACTCTGTCTCTGGTGAATCCTCTCACACCCCCCATATCTCTGTACCCTGTACCCCAGTTCCTGTATGCATAAATAAATAAATCTTTTAAAAAATGAAAGATAATGAAATGATAAGAGGTGTTTGAGTGCTCCCAGAGGCAGAAAATGGCCCATTTGGACTTCCTTTGTCAGAGTCTCAGGTCCAAGGTCAGATGAAGAAGGACCACTGTAAAACTAAGACCTTGCAATGATGGTTCTTTCTCTCAACTGTCAGGTCTTCATTCCACCAGGCAATCAACTTCACTCTCCCTTTGTTTTCATGTGTTCCCATCTCAAAATGCCTAACTTACTCCAATCTCCTTTCTCTTTCATTCCTTGGACTTCAAACAAAATTTCCAAATTGAATTGGTACTTGATCTTAGCTTGTGATTCTTCCACATCTGCTAATTTCAAGTTTCCATTTTGGATGCATGAGGACTCCTGGTCTAGGTTACCACGAGAAGGACCACTAGGGACTACTTCTCTAGCATTTTGGACTCAAGCGTGTGAAGGTGGGCATGGGGTTACAATAAGTGACTCTGGTATAGGGTGGTGAGGGGACTGTACATGTGGGTCTTAGTTCTAAGCTCCTTCAGATCTGGGCTATCACACTGCATACCTTTAGGGCTGCAGCTATGTGCACAACCTGTGTGGCCCTGTCTCCACCACTCCAAAGAGAAAAGAAGAATTATCAGGAAGGATCGAAATTACACAAACCCTACCCATGGGTACAGGGTCTAAGAAAATTAACAACTGAAACTATCCTTATGCACTCTCTCCCCATTTCTTGGGATTTCAATGAGACATATCAGGAGAGCTGTTGTCCAATAATGATAATCCCAGAGGTGGGGTAATGGAGGTCCCTAGAGCCAAATGCATGTCAGGGTCCCCCTAACCTCCAAGGGCTGTGACCAGCACCTACTTTCTGTGCTAGCATTTGACATTAACAAGAAGGACTGAAAACTTACATACACCCAATGGACTAGGGATAGATAGCTTAAGGAAAACTCTATAGATTAGCTTGAAGAGTTTATAGGTTTGCCCTCCAAAAAGGAAAAGGATTAATGGTTCATTCCCCACACTATAACTCCATCAGTTGGTTTCTAAAGACCTCTGTTCTTCTTGCATGCTTATTTTAAAAAATCCATTACCTGATGGATTACCTGAATGGCCTGGATGCTCCTGGACCAGTTTGCAGATCACTAACTCTTTCCTTCTCCATATCCAGAGAGAAAAGTGCCCTGGGTGCTTCAGGCTCAATGAATGGTAGAGATAAAGCCTGATTCATTTTAAACAGAATGCAGGGACAGTCACAGATAGATTGCAGCCAAGCCCTTGGACTGTGAGTGCTGGTGGTTGTATATGTATGTGGGAGGGGAGGTTAACAGTGGAAAGACAGCCTGTGAGCATCAGGATGGTTTGAGAGGTTCTGAAAAAAATACATCAAACCATGTGCTATCTTTCTGTGCTGCTCTTCTAACACTGCTGGACCAGGTAATCTATCTCTCCACACAGGACCATCTTTCAGGGAGTGACAGGTAATGGTGGCAGGGCTGCTTCTTTTATTCATGAAAGGGAGGAGACTGTGTCTTCCTTGCTGCCTTGTGGCAATGTGGCTACTCCAAAAGGAGCCACCTTGGCAAACCAATTTTTAAAAAAAGTAAAAATAAAGTAAAGTGAAAAATAAAAATAGAAGAAGCCACCTGATGAGACCACCTCCCCCTCTCCCAGCACACATGCAGCCCACATATCCTGAAGGCAGCATGGGAGCCTAGAGAACTTGGACATCAGCATTTAAAAGGCCAGCCTGCAGACTTATGTAAAGTCAGCGTGGTAAGCCCTGACTCACAAGACTGCTGTGGATATGAGAAATGCCTCCCCTGCAATGAGACTCCACACTCCTTCTTCTCCTTCAGGGTGGACACAGCAGGTGTCTGGATCCTTCAGACTCACACTCTGCTATCTATTCCCAGCTTTGGAATAATTCCTCATTTGGAACTCCAAGCCTTGAACTTGAAAAAATTTGGTTGTCCTTCCTTTCCAATACCTCCCAAATTTAACTGAAGCAAAGCAACCTCTCTGTCTCTGATTGATGCAATTTCTACAATATAATACTCAGGCCCAGAGTGTAATGACAGGAAACAAATGGAACTAATATACTAATGGAACTAAAGTATTGCTGCTTGCATATTGAGTTGCTGTGGTTATTTTGTGCATCTCCATATACATTCTCTTATTTAGACTCATGGACCCCAGAAATCCATATGGATTATCCTCAATTCTGCATTTCTTAGTGGTAATCAGACTGTATGAATCCTGAGGAAAAATTCTTCACTCATTCATTGTTCTACTGGTTCACTCACTCATTAATTCAACATCATTTGCAAAACTTGGGTCAAGTGTTGCTGACACAGATATGAATCAGGTGTGGTCACCATCAACCAGGGTAATGGGCACCTTTATCAGTGTATAATGATGCAGTGACCTGTGTCAGAGCTATAGGGCGGGATCATAGTAAAAGAGAAGAGCACTGCGTTCTTCCCAGAGGTATCAGAGAAAGCTACAGTGAAGACATAAGAAGGTCAAAGTTGAAATTAGTCAAATATAAGTTTTGCAAAAGGGTATTTCAGGCAATCAAGAACTTCCAATACAAGGAATATTCAACATATTTGCAGGAATGGACAATGGGGGTTTCTAAATTCATTTCCAGGGATCTGGAATGGTCATTCATATGTCTCCTTAAGAAACAGTGTGGAAGAGGAGGAGGAAAAAAGATGGTGGTGAAGAGATGCTAGGATAGAAAGCTCTGAGAAGTGGATGGCAGGGAGACTATACAGTGGGTCTCTGCAAGAACTGGGACACGGAAAATAAATTGGACGGTACTGACAGCCTACACAGAAAGGAGGGACTCATCAAAGGGGAGCAAATACAGAGAAAAGCTTCATAACCTTGCTACCCCGTCCCTCTCCCCGTACAGCCAACCACAAACCCAGCACACCTTGAACAGCAGAAAGAACATTCATAAACACCACTTGTGGAATTGAGAAGGGCATGGATCGAGACGGGCATGGATCGAGACTATCGCACTACAAAACCTGAAGCTGCTGAGATCTGCGCAGATACAGACATCTCCAGGCCTGGTAAGTTTGAACTCTAGCCTTTGGGGGACTCTGAGAAGGTGGAGAGATGTGTTTGGCGAAGGGAGTTCATACAACTTAAAACGGCCAGGCTATGGGAAGGGGAGTCCCATTGACAGCCACTGGGGCTGAAACAAAGCTAGCCTCGATTGAAAGATTGAACCGAGGCCAAAGGCACCACTGGCTGCCAGCCAGGCCTTCTCAACTGAGATGCTATAGGGAGTCTACCTGCACCGTGAGTAGAACAGCAGAACCTGTAGTCACAGCACTGAGACTCAGCACTGCTTTGAGGCAGGAATAGCAGAGACCAGCTCCCAGCTGGGTCAGAGAGAGGGGGTAAAAGAGGAGTGAGCTGGGCTGGGGCTGGGCAGAGTTCCAGGCCCAGGTTAGTCCACCCCACCCCTGGTTAGTCACTTAGGGGACCCCTGTTTGGCACAGTCAGCAGTGGGCACAGGGCCTGGGAAGGCTGGAGTCCTCGGCATCCAGAAGGGCTGACCCAATGTGGAGCACGTCGGCAACACTCCCAAGCGCTTGAGAGAGAGAGCAAGAAGGTTTGGACTGAGGCAGCCTGGCAGTACCCCAGAAGGGAAAAGTAAAACTACTTGGTGCAGCCACAAACAAAGGACAGCACTGAAGACCCTCAAGTGACCTCACCCCCATCACAGGGTGGTGGGAAAGAAATCATAATTAGACTCAGAGATGAAACCCCCCCACCCATACCAAGAAAAACCAGTCTAACCACTCATCCTGAAACCTGAGACACCTGGAAGATAATCACAGTTGGGGCACCAGCCAATCCCCCCACAGCAGAGTGTGGCGAGAATTCTGATTTCTCCCCAACCACCCCACCCCCCTTTTTTTCTCTTTTTTAAAAAATTTTTTATTAAGTTTTTTAAATTTTTCTTCCTTTTTCTGTCTCTTTTCTTTTCCTCCCACCTGTTCCTTTTTCTGATACAGTCTACTTTCAGGTTTTTTGTTTTTTTTTTTAACTCCTGTCCTCCTTTGGAAAAGCATTAAAGGGAGCCTCATAAAACCAACCTTTACACAGGAGACCTGTGGTAGCCCAAGTCCTCAGGGGGAAGGAGTCCTCAGGAGCATGGTCATCCAACCAGCCATAGCAAAGGAACTGAAATACAGGCATACCTGCCACTGCAGGGCAATCAGCACCATATCTTGCCCTCCACCCCCCATACTGTTGTGGCTATTTTAGTTCTTTCTGTGTTTGTGTGTTTTTATTTGATCATGATTTGGCCACCAGTCCTGATACCCCAAAAGGAACACCCAAAGAGATGTCTCCCAATACAAGTGACACAGTGTCCCAACAAATACAACAAATTAGAAAGCAGACATCAGGAAGACGAAAAAATACAACTAACCAAGCAAGCCCATAGGGGAAAAATACAACACAAAAAGAAAGCCAAATACAAGAATTCAACAACAACCTAGAAAGAATGTCCAGCTAACAGAAGAAGATTTCAGAACCAGCATGATTGAGAAAATGACCAGTATATTAAAAAGAATCAATGACCTGGAAAAGGAGAACCAATCATTAAAAAAGACAGTAGAAGACTTACAGGAAGATAAAAAAAAATTATGGGAAGCAGATTGGATGAGATGGAAGAGCGAATTAGTTCTATAGAAGACTTAGAAACAAAAAGAATCAAAGCAGAAAAAGACAGAGAAATCCAAAGGAAAAAAAAAAACAAGATCACGCTTCGAGAATTCTCAGACACAATCAAGAAAAGTAATATAAGAGTTATAGGAGTCCCAGAAATTGAAAATGAAAAGGTAAATGATAATATATTCAAGGAGATAATAGAGGAGAATTTCCCAAGATTAAAAGATGAAATGAAGCTAAAAATACAAGAAGCAAGACATACCCCAAATTTCTATGATAGAAAAAGAGATACAGCTAGACACATAATAGTAAAACTATCAAGAATACAAGACAAGGGAAAAATAATGAAGCTGTCAAGGGCAAAGAAACAGATAACATACAAAGGAAAACCTATCAGGCTAACATCAGATTTCTTGGATGACGCACTATGAGAAAGGAGGGAGTGGAGGGATATATTCAAAAAACTTCAAGAAAACAATTGCAAACCACGAATTTTGTATCCAGCAAAGCTTTCCTTCATATATGAAAAAAAATATGGACTTTCCCAGACAAACAGAAACTCCAGAAATTCAGCATGACCAAACCTCCTCTCCAAAAAAAATCCTACAACAAGCTCTAAAGCCAAAACCATTAGAAAAATGAAAAAGACGAACAGTATAAGACAAGGGAAAACATAACACAAAAAGACAAAATGGCAAATGCAGATGCCAGCATAACAATTTTAACTCTAAATGTAAATGAACTAAACTAAGCAATAAAATGACACAGAGTAGCAGGCTGGATTAAAAAACACAATCTAACCTTCTGCTGTCATCAGGAAACATATTTAAACACAAAAGATAAGCATAGATTGAAAGTAAAAGGCTGGAAAACAGTCCTACAAGCCAATGGACAAAAAAGGAAAGAAGAAAAAGCCACTTCAAAATAAAAAGGTAAAAAAAGACAAAGAAGGGCACTATATAATGGTCAAGGGCATAGTACTTCAAGAAGATATAATACTCATCAACATATATGCTCCAAATGAAGGAGCATCAAAATATATCAGACAATTACTATCAGCTCTAAAAGAAAACATCAAAGAAAGCACCTATATAATAGGAGACTTCAACACCCCACTCTCACCAATGGACAGATCAACAAGACAAAAAATAAACAAAGAGACCAGAGCCCTCAATAAAGACCTAGAACTCATGAGCTTAATGGACATCTATAGGACCCTACACCTAAAAATATCAGATTACACTTTCTTCTCAAGTGCACACAGAACATACTCCAGAATTGATCATATATTGGGCCATAAGACCAACATCAACAGATTCAGTAAGGTCAAAATCGTTCCAACTATATTCACTGATCACAAAGTTATCAAATTAGAAATAAATCACAAAAAGAAAACAAGAAACCCACCCACAATATGGAGATTTAAACCAACACTACTGGAAGAACAATGGATTATAGAGGAAATCACAGAGGAAATTAAAAAATACTTTGAACTGAATGACAATGAGGACACCTCATTCCAAATGTCTGTGATGCAGCAAAAGCAGTTCTAAGAGGGAAGTTCATAGCAATCCAGGCTCACATCAACAAATAAGAAAAAAACTCAAAGAAACAATTTAATCTCACATCTCAATGACCTAGAAAAAGAGCAACAAAAGGATCCAAAAACCAGGAGAAGAAAACAAATCATAAAAATTAAAGCAGAAATAAATAAATTAGAAATTAAGAAAAAAATCCAAAAGGTTAATGAAGCCAAAAGCTGATTCTTTGAAAAAGTAAACAAATAGATAAACCTCTAGCCAGACTAACAAAGAATAAATGAGAGAAAACACAAATAAACAGGTCCACAAATGAAAGAGGAGAAATTACAACAAATGCAAAGGGATTAAAAGAATAATCGGACAATACTATGAAGAGCTATAAGCAAATAAGCTTAACAATTTAGAAGAAATGGACCAGTTCTTAGAACGATATAACCATCTGAAGTTACACAAAGAAGAAATAGAGCTCTTAAACAGACCAATCACAAATAGTGAAATTGAAGCAGTGATCAAAACACTCCTAAAAACAAAAGCCCAGGACCAGATGGATTCACAAATGAATTCTACCAAACATCCAGAAATGAGCTAGTACATATATTACACAAAATTTTTCAAGAAATCAAGAAAGAAGGAATACTACCTAATACGTTCTATGAAGCCAACATTACACTAATACCAAAACCAAACAAAGACAGCACAAAAAAAGAGAACAATAGAGCAATCTCCCTAATCAATATGGATGCAAAAACCCTCAACCAAATTCTAGCCAACAAAATACAACAATGCATAAAAAGGATAATTCACCACTATCAAGTGAAATTTATTCCACAAGCTCAAGGATGGTTCAATATCCCAAAATCAATCAACACATCAACAAAAAGAAGAACAAAAACCATATGATCATATCAATTGATGCAGAAAAGGCATTTGACAAAGTCCAACACCCATTCACAACAAGGGCTCTCGAAATCCTCAGAATAGAAGGCTCTTACCTCAACATGGTAAAACTATATACAACAAACCCACTGCAAATATAAAACTCAATGGTGAAAAACTGAAAGCATTACCCTTAAGATCAGGGACTAGACAAGGATGCCCATTCTCTCCACTGCTATTCAACATAATACTGGAAGTCCTAGCCAGAGCAATAAGATAGGAAAAGGACATATAAGGAATCCAAATAGGGAAAGAGGAAGTAAAACTATCATTATTTGCAGATGATATGATAATATACTTGGAAAATCCCAAAAGCTCTACAGAAAAGCTAA
>JAGFMF010011929.1:843312-888887 GCA_019455555.1 Galemys pyrenaicus | reverse complement strand
CATATGCAAAAAAATGAAACTGGACCACTATCTCACACCATGTACAAAAATCAACTCAAAATAGATAAAAGACCTAAATGTAAGACCCAAAACTATAAAATATATAGAAGAAAACATAGGTAAAATGCTGCAAGACCTACATCTCAATGACACCTTTGAAATTTGGGGGATGCATCTTCAAAGGTGTCATTGAGATGTAGGTCTTGCAGCACTACATCAAGATAAAAAGCTTCTGTACAGCAAAGGAAACATTAAATAAAACAGAGACACCCCACTGAATGGGAAAATCTCTGTGCTCCATACAACGGACAAGAGTCTGATCAAAAGATATACAAAGAACTCATAAGAGTCAAAAAAAACCAATCAAAAAATGGGCAGAAGAACTTAAAAGTCATTTCTCCAAAGAGGACATACACATGGCCATTAGGCACATGAGAAAATGCTCAACATCCCTCATAATCAGGGAAACACAAATTAAAACCACAATGAGGTACCACCTTACACTGGTAAGAATGGCATATATATAAAAAAACCAACAACAACAAATGCTGGTGAGGATGTGGAGAAAAGTAACCCTGGTACACTGCTGGTGGGAATGCAAGCTAATCCAACCATTATGGAAGGCCATATGGAGGTTCCTCAGTCTACTAGAAATGGAACTACCATATGATCCGGCAATCCCACACCTAGGCATCTACCCAAAGGACACAAAAACACTGATCCAAAAGAACACCTGTACTCCTATGTTTACTGTAGTACTATTTATAATTGGTAAGCCCTGGAAACAACCCAAATGCCCAACAGTAGATGACAGGATTAAGAAGATGTGGTACATATACACAATGAAATACTATTCAGCAATCAAAAATGAGAAACTAGGGCCATTTATAGAAACATGGATGGAGCTAGAGGGAGTTACACTCAGTGAAACATCAGAAGGCAAGAGAAAAATATCAGATGGCTTCACTTTTGGGAGGAATGTGAAAGAGCAACAACTACAAAAAGAAAAAAAGAGTAAGCTCAAGGAAATGGGCAATTAAAACCAAAACCAAACAAACAAACAACAACAACAAAAAAAAAAACCTCAAAAGACCAAAAGGTCAAAGATAAACTAAAGGAACTATGGGGGTGGGGGAAGAAGAGGGAAGGCAAAGATGGGGATGAGGGTAGAAGGAGCACAAGGGGCTGAGATGATGGAGCACGGGTGAAATGATGGTGGGAACTCCCTCGGGGATACAAATGATTTAAAATATAATAAAATAAATCTAATTTAAAAAATAGTGTGGAAAGTAAGATACTGTTCCTTAGTAGATAAGAAGGTCATTTTCTATCTACTGTTACTTCTCCAGTCTCCTCCCTTGCTGTTCTCACCTACACACCATTCTGATGCACTTACCGTTTTCAGAGCATGCCATTCTCACTCTCCCTATAGCTGGTGTTCATGCTGTTTCTTCTGCCTGACTACTCACCTCCGTCCCATCCCTCTGCTTGGCTAATGTCCACTCATTTCTGCATTCAAATTAGAAGACTTCCCTCATCCTCCATGCCTATTAGGTGCTCTCTTGCATATTATCACAAAGCAGCCCCCACTACCCCTATCACAGCAGTCAGCACACTGCACATCTGTGGGGTGAATACCAGGTCACAGGACTGTCTCCCCAAATAGAAAGCAAACTCCTTCAGGGAAGAGCCTGTTCCTGTGTCATCTTTGTTTTTGAACATCTAGCCCAGCACCCGGAGAAGACTCAATAAAACTGCATTGCAACAATGACTACTTCAAATTCTCTCTTACTTCAAAACTCAGGTTAAAAAGACATCCTGCTTTCTCTTAAAAACCATCCTACTTTTTCTTAATCTTTTCCTCTTGTTTGAAGATACCTATTGAACAGAAATAACCAAAATGCATCATATATTCATAGAATAAATATATATACACAACCATCATATAATAGTCATTTTCTATGTCTTTACATATACTGAACCATTTAAGTCCCACAACAAATCTTCAAACTAGGTATTAGCCCTCCCTTCTCCATTTTACAGCTAGCTGACTTCCCTTTGGTAACCCAGATGTAAGTGGTAAAAGCAGGTTCTTCCATACTTAAGCATCTACCCTCCAGGGTCCTCCATTGGATCCCCACTAGAAGCAGGTGTTTGTCATTTACCTTTGTACTGTTTTTAAAGAGCAAGTTTTTCTGCTTGTGTAAGCTGATGCCAGGACAGCTTTAAGCAAAATGCTGTGGTGGTTTTACTCAACAATGCCAAGGTGAATTCAACAGCATTCAGTTTACTCAGACAGAAGTAAAAAAGATTAAACAGTATTTTTGCAGGGAGAGGAAAATATGCAACTTCAATAATTAACCCCAAAGAGCAAATTTTGGATAATGAATGAATTTTCATTAAAAACAACACATTTCTCATGAAAATAGAAAATCATCTCTTTTTTTTCCGGTTTCCTACAGAGCAAGCTGGCTATATAATGAACATTTGGGTTCTGTGACAACATCAAATGCAACTCCAAAATCAACAAGATCAACTTAAAAATACCTACTTGTGTGGGACGTCTTGCTGGTCTCTGTAGGTTTCCACAGGTAAGAGTATTATTTATATTTCTCATAGATGTGGATAGACTGGGTATGGGCATATTTATTTGATAAATAAATATAGATCATAAAACTGGAAAGAAATCTTGCAGCATCTAGATGGATGATAAATGGGGATATGCTTGGTGGGCAAATAAACCTGCTAAAACTATATGAGAAACACAGAAGATCATATCTTAGGCCCTGGCAGAAACATCAGGCTGTACAGTCACAACAGAGGCATATAGCCAAGACAGGGCAGTAATATACCACCTCTCAAGAGTACTGGGAGGTAGGCTGAAATAACAATGAAGGTCCAACATGGCACAGAGACCAAAGAATAGAGAAAATTTCAGTGCAATCCATGATTCTTTAGAAATAAATATTTGGTCACTCAGATGACCAAATATATATTTCTCATGCATGTTAAATCTTCATCCATAATTCTTGGCTCATAACTCACCAAAGGCCTGAGTGTTGAATGCCAAAGATGTATCATGTTATGTTAATGAGTTGATTTTTGAGAAAGCACCTAAAGATGGTCACTTCCCGGGAGAACCAACCTTGTGAGTAGAGGGCAGGAATTTTTAGTCCTGCCCTCTAACTTCCAGGAAGAAAGAGTTTGGAGCTTGAATCAACTGCCAATGCCCAATGAGTTAATCAATTGTGGCTATGTAATGAAGCCACCATGAACATTCAAGAGGAGGGAGCTTTGGGAAACTTCTAGGTTGGCCAGTATGTGGAGATTTGAGAAGAATGGTACATGTAGAGAGGGCATGGAAGCACCGGGCTATTCCCTACAACTTGCCCTATGTTTCTCTTCCATCTGTCTGCTCCTGAGTTATATCCTTTGTAGAAAATTTGTGATTTGGTGTGTAAAATGGTATCCTCAGTTCTATGAGGAACTCTAGCAAATTAATTGAAACTGAGAAGGGGTTCTGGGAACCTCCAGTCTAGCTGGTTGGTCAGAAGCACAGGCCCGGGGTTGTGGCTAACATCTGAACTTGAGGGTAGTCTTAGGGGACTAAGCCCGTTACCTATGGAATCTGATGTTTTCTCCAGATAGACAGTATCAGAATTGAGTTAAATTCTCAAACACCCTGCTGATGTCTGAGAACTGCTTGTTGGTATGAAGCCTCCATGTACTCATATTGGAACTGAGTCCAGAAGTCCAACATATCTGGCCATAGTTCTTCAGGGGGCTTCCAGAAGAAATGATTTGTTTTAAGTAGAGTCAGTGTTTGGGAATTTGGACTTTTAACATTTTCACAACTCACACTCATCTAGAGTTCTCAAAACCCACTAGAACTAAATAAGTTTGAACTATTCTATGGACCATAAAAGCCATGGCAAATATTTTTGGGAATTACTATGAGTTATAGTCTCCGGTCACCTTTGCCTATGGGATTTGCTCTGATGGCAAACTAGGTGTTCTTTGATTGGTCATCCTGACCAATAGCCCAGACTTCCCCAGTCTATCAATTACTTCTCAGTAAAACTGGAGGGCAAAAAATTTACCAAGACTGTAATACCAACATTAGTAAACAGCTGTGCCAAGTCACTTAGAGGGTGAATCTTGTTGAGCAAGGACTCACTCCCCACCCCTCACACCCTAAGCATGTCCCCCATCACTGTTGGGCGTGGCCACGTGACTTGCTTGTCACAACAATGTTAGCAGAGGCTTGTAAGAGTCTTGCCCACTGGTGCTTACTTCTTGCACTTCTACATGAGGAGACCATGGAAACTGCCTGCAGAAGTTTATTGACTTTAAAAGAATGACAGACATGTGGCCTAAAGCCAACCTGTAACCTGGAGCCATGCCCAGCTGACCCAGTCCAGCCAGACCACAGCTGATCTAAAGACTTAGGAAAAGTAAATAAACAACAGTGTTGCAGTCAGTGAGATTTTGTGGCTGTTGGTTTTATATATAGCTGCCTGAAAAAATAAATAATTCACAATGTGAAGGAGAACGACACAGGACCTGTGAACACTGAGGGCCATCGCTTCTTGGCCTTTTGGCTAAGATCAAGTGTGAACACTGAGGGCCAACAGTAGTTCTGGGATTTAAGACTCCCCCTCCCCCACACCTGAGTCTTTCCATAATAGCAAGTCATCATGGAGCCAGGTTTGTACCCCAAGGAATTGACTGAGTGAGTGAAAGGCAAAAGCTACAGCTCCACAGGAGTTGCACCACTGGGAGCCCACTCCCTTTTTAGGCTCACCCTGGGCTAAGCATCACATGGGATGTCATACATCTGCAAGCAGATGAGACTGGTCCGCATGGCCACCAGAGGGGAACAGGAGAACCAGGCATGTCCCCTCCGAGAGCAGGGAAACTTCTGGCACCAGTCAAGAAGTAAGAATAATTACAACTACTCTTTGGACACAGTACACAATCTAAGAATTCTAGAATATACCATTAGAGAGAGGGCTAAGCATGGAGCGGGGTAATATGGGTCTTCTGTTATTCTGGGAGATATGCACCTCCAGTTGTTGCACTTGAGAATAATATTGTTTTTGCTGCAAGTTGGTGAGGTGGCGCTTAAGAGCAAGCAAGCCCCATCAAAAGAGACACGATGCTCTGGACGCTGAAGGAAGCCCCAGCAGAGCCACAGCCCACACTAACCAGGATTCTTGCTCTTCCCTTCCTAGTCTTGTGTCCTAGAACCCTCTCAGCTGCAGCTGCTCCGTGACTATTTGTCTGCTTCTTTCTGTGGTGGAAGCACTGCTCATGAGTGTGTGCACTTTGCAAATTTGCCTCTGACTTCCTGAATACATATATGATCTTCAAATCCTGGGAGACAGGGTTTCCTTTTGAAAATTCACTATACTATAATTTGGAGCTTTGAGTGTTAGCTAATTACTAGAAATCTTGCTTTGATTAAGTAGTTCTAATCCAAATATTGTCACCATGGAGAAAAGGGCTCACTGCCAATTTTCCCTCTGAATGTGTCCAATTCCTGAGAAAACATTTTCTGAGAAGTGAAATACCTTTGTCACAAAGAATCTGCTACTACAAATTGGCTAAAACAGTCTTAAAAATTTTTTTTTGCATTTCCACACAGCGAATACCAGTGTAGAAATAACATTTGGTGACATCCGTGATCTCTGGGCTATTCAACCAAAATAGTAAGGCTAAGACACAAAGAAGTAAGTTTTGTGTTTTTTAGCATGTCTTTTCATAGACTGGAAGCTATATTAGGGATCTCCAGAGAAATAGAATCAATAGAACGTGTGTATGTGTGTATTTTAAGAAGTTGGTTCACATGGTCGTGGGGGACTGGCAAGTCTAGAATCTGCAATGCAGGTTGAAGACCCAGGGAAGAAGAGTCTGGATCAGAATTCCTTCTTCCACACAGGATTTCGGTCTTTTCCCCTTAAGATTTTGAATGCTATCTCAAATTCTACTTATTTAAATGTTAATCAGATCTAAAATATACCTTCATGGCAACATCTAGTCTTGTGTTTCACCAAAAACTTGGTAACGCAATTTAGCCAAGATGTCACATAATATTAACAATCACAAAAGCAAAAGATACATTCTTCAAAAAACAATAAAATTGACAAAAGCTCTATATAAGATATATTGTAACCAAAACCTCAAAACATGTACATATTGTGGCTGACAATTTTTTCACCCAAAGTTTCCAACTTTTGTTGAAATACTTTGATAATTCTAAAAATATTGCATTCCTCACACAAGAGTATGTCCATATGTCCCTCCACACATAATTTTACTCTGACAAACAATATGTAACTTTACCAAATTACAAAATCTTGACTAAAAGAAGTCATGGCATTGTAAAAGTGAGGCATATATGTTGATAACATCGGGAAAAATATTTCTTAGAGGAACACTAAATCACTGGGAGGACAATTAAACTGTTTCATTCTCTGGATATTCTTGGGACAGAAAAAACGCCAACCTAATTCAATAACCTTTCAAAGAGGGAGGAGAATGTGCTGCAATCATACTACAAGATGGTGCAAAATGGTACAATATTGATTTGGAAAGAACTACTGGAATTTCAATTAACAAAATAAGACTTTTGATTGAAGCATAACCTGAAAATCCTCACATGCTTGCCAAAGTCACTGTGCCAGGCTCTGGAGCCAGACCAGATATGGGACAAAATCTCAGCTCTATCACTTGCATGCTAAGTGACCTTGAATCAAGACCTTACATTTTCTTAGTCTCATTTTCTTCTTCCGCAAAATGGAGGTGATAATGCTTTCTTCACAGGGCTCCTGAAGAGTTAAGTGAAGTACTATATAAAGGGACTAGCTCAGTTCCAGATACATAATAAGTATCTAATAAATGCTAGCTATCATTAGGTTTATTTTGTTCTCATAAGGTATTAATTGCTCAGAGAAACAGCCAAACTGGAGAGGAAAATCATTTTCATTTTGCCAACCACACAGAGAGTGCAAGATCAAATAACATTGATGCTGTTAACGGGAGATGAGTTACAGAGCCTACATCTGTTAACAATTGGCAAGTTCCTCTCAGGTACTCTGTCTGCAGTTGGGACCTGCTGGTGCTATGTGAGCAAGGTCTTGTTAACACCCATGTTTGGATGTTTAAAAAAGAAAAGACTCATTTGCTTTTTGTATCTAATTACCATTTACAATTTTTTTATGATATTTAACATAAGATCTTAAATATAAAGGAATTAATAGTTCTATTAAAGAATATACTGAAATAACAGAAGTAGAATAAGATTTTTAAAAAATAAGCTCAGAATAATTTTTTACCCCTTACCAACCCTTATGCCTAGCCTCTTGAATCTTAAGTTTCCACATGTTCTGTTCAGAATGTCTGAATAATAATGGCATCCAAGGTGTCAAGGAGGACTTCGGGATTTCCAGCCGGCTGCCCTCCATCTTCTGGAAATGTAGTGTATGTTTTCTGTAATCACTTCATGCCCTTTAGAGTCACATATAAGAGCTAACTCTAAATAAAGAGGAGCCTTCTTATTATTATTTTGCTTTTCCTTCTGGCTGTGTATCATTCTTCACATAACAGAAGTGGAGAGGAAAAGACAGTACAATTAACACAACCTTAAATTTGGTGAGGACTTGTTCTATTCAGAAAGGGAACACTTTCCACTTTCTAAAGGAGTCGATAAGCCTCTGAACAAGAAGTGCTACTGAAAGTTTTTTCTCAGTCTAGAGACAGAGCTCTTGGACCACAGGACTAGATCAGCCTTGGGTTATTTCCGCAGGGTTTGAAGAGCCTCTGGTGATGGAAGCTGTAGCTCCTCTGGGGCAAGGCACAAACCTGAAGACACTTCAGCTGCAGGCATGAGAGCTGGGGAGCCCGGCTGTAGGGGGAAGAACAGGAAGGGCACAGGCCCAGTGCCAGTGCTCCTCAGGCCATCTACTCAGAGGCCTGTGGCAGAAATCTCAGCAGAAACAAGGGAGGGAGAGAGGGAAGGTGGGGGAAAAAAATGACCAGAAAAAGCGTTAAAGAAGCTGTGCTTCCCCCACCTGCATTCAGCTTAGGTCCTGTGCTGACCCTAGTGCAGACCCTCTTGCCGAGACTCCAAAAGCAGCTACAATCTCAGCCACGTCAGGAATGAGGAGTGCTACCCCAGCTAGGAAACCCGGGGAGCAGGACATCACCCACAACCTTGAGGCAAGAAGAGGGTGCTGGGAGCAGCAGGGGTAATAATGGAGAGAAGCCTCCAGAAAAATTGTCAGTGGAAGCCAGTAGGCCTGAAGACATCAACCAGGACCTCTCTGAGCAGAGTGGGTGGGTTCCAGAGATTTTGCTGTTGGGCACTAAGCATGGCACCAACGCTGTGGTTGTGCATCCTACTTGGGTTCCTGAGCTGCTGCCCAGGCTGACGGCACTGGAAGAAGTGCCTGTGGACAAAGATGACCACAGCCAGCAAGAACCTGCTTTACCGTGGGCGGACTTCTGGGGAGAGGAGGTGACTATTTTATTCCAATAGCCCTACATTCAGCATGACGCTGAAATGATCCAAGTACCTATGGGACTTGGGGCCCTGTGGACACTCATCTAGATAACCTTCCACACTCCTGAAAAGGTCGTGGCAAGAAAAAAACTGACTCAGTCCCTGAATATTGGGAACAGTAGCCTTTCTACTTGTCTCACATTGCCCCTCATCTCATGCCCGGTCCTGTGGTCTTGCTGTTTGCTGGCCTAGCAAACAAGGAAGTCAGTCTCCACAACTGAATGAAGAGAAGCCATTGGCAAGAACTGCAGTCATCACTGTTACTGCGGAGTCTCCTTGCCAGTTGTTTTCCTCCCCCTGCCCCCACTGAAGCCCACAGAGCCCATGTCAGGCGGTAGGATGCACACTAGAGAAGGCAGCTGGGACAGCTGTCCCTGGTTTCTTGGCTGGCCCTGTCCATCTGTTATTCCGTTTGTCTGGTGAAACAGAAAAGGGGCATCTCTATGGTGGGGAGTCACAGAGCAGTTGGTGGGAAATGCAGTGCCAGTGATGAAAGCCTGGAAGAGGGGGTGCAGAGCAGGGAAAGAGACAGGACCTTAGTTCCAAAGGAGATGGGCTCCGGCTGGACCTCACACCACCACTGTCACCATGGGCAGGGGCACCCTGGGTTGCCCTTATCACGTCCTGTGAAAGACCCTACTCCCCTACAGTGTCCAAGAGCATAGTTGAGTGATTCTTGCTTTTGTGAGGGAGCAGTTGAACAAGCAAGTCAGAGAAGGGGTACACTGTCCCTCTCTTCAATCTGTTTTCTGTGATCTCTGCTCACTTTTTATACTCCCACATGCCCATGTATAGCCGATCACCAAAGTCCCTCTTCTGCCCAGCCATGTGGTCTAGAAGGCCCCCTTCCAGCAGAGGCCTGCTCCATGGAGCATAGAGGAAGCTGGGATTCCCTCAGATTCAGTGCTGGGAAAGCTGCCGGTCAGGGCTCAGGTGAAGCACATCCCTTTGTTTTAGGTCGCAAGGAAACTGCAGCATTCCTCCCCCAGGCCCCTTCATTAGCCTCGCCTGGGTGTAAAGCCCTTACATTTGTCTTTTCTTAAGCTGTCCATTTGCCTGCTACAAATCTTAACAGTCTTAACAATCTTAACAGTCAACCTACTCCAGTCCTGAATGGGGACAGGAAAAGGGATGTTTGTGGTTCAGGAAACACAGCCCAGCCTGGGTGGGGTTGGAAGGAGCTGTGTTTACAATGGAGGCAAAGAGACAGAGAATAAACAAAATTTTTACCTACTGGTAATACACAAAGTCCTGTGTGAGCGTCTGCATACATTAGTTCCCTTTAACAGGGGAGCCCAGAGAGGGTGCCTAGCTTTCCAGGTTGCACAGGTAGTAAGGAGAGCAAGTGGCACCAGGGATTTGAGCCCTAGTTCACCCGGTGCCACACCGTGGCTCTGGATGCTGCTGCGGCTTCATGGAGTGCCCCTGGGGACACGCGCACAGGTATCTCCGGCACTTGGGCACAGATGTTCTCTCTCTTAGCATCACGATGAGTCAGGATTAGTATTGCAGGACCCAGGGATCAGCATGGTTTAAAGGAAATGTCAGGAACCATTCCTAAGGTCAGAGCAGAGGCAGGTTGCTCCCTTCAAGAGGCAGGTGGGGAAGGAAGCATCACCGTCCACGTTCCGGGCCCTTGCAGACCTCAGTGCAGGCGGACTGCGAAAGGGAAGCTTAGTAGTGCTCTTTTCGAAACACAATGAAACAGCATATGAAATATGAAAAAACAATTCTGTGATTTTGTTCCTATCATGAAGGATGGGGGGGGGGGTAGATGGATGACGGAGATTTAACAGCAAGCTCTGCTCATCGATGCGCTGGTCTTCGTTTGTGGACCACGGCATGATTATCAACTTCACGTTTTAAAATTCGGAGCACCAGCTTGGAACGTGGGACTGAGGAGCAGGATCCAAAATAAACAAGGACACCAGGGCCTCAGTGAGCTTTGCGGCACAGGTGGAGACACCTCAGACAGGGGAGCTGGCAGGGGAAAGGAAGGTAAGAGGATGAAGTTTCCAGGTTTATGTAACATTTCACAGCATTTCACCTCGGGAGGGGGAGAGAAAGAAATCCCGACATACCACATGAAAAGAAATGTGTCTCTTTGACAACCAGTCGCCCCAGGAGCCTCCAATGGACCTCTTTAGAATGGAGGGACTTGGGTGTTTGGGGGGTAGAAAAAGAAACAAAACCCTAGAACGTGGCTGGAAAATAGCGCCGCTAAGTTTCCCTTTCAGTCAGTGGCGCAGCTGCAGCCTGGGCAGTCTCCAGGGGGTGGACGATCATAGAATGCAGAGGACGAGGCTGTGAGAAGGACAGACACCTGCAGCTGCAGATAAGGCTCATTCAGCCCGTCCCTGGGCAGCCATCGTGCATCCTGGCGTGTGGGGAAACTGAGGACCACTGGCTGGCATGCCAGGATCTTCCCTCTCTCTGCGCTCTTTCTCTGTTCCCCTTTCTCAGTTCCCTACCTCTTGGCCCAGGGCACATGGTGTCCATTTTCTCCGAAAATCTTTACAACGTCATTGAGCGCGTTCCTGAGCAAGCACCAGAGACTGGACCCATCCACTTTTCCCACTGCAAAATGCATTTACTAAATGGAAAACCAAAACCAGTCATAAAGAGCAAAGACAATGAACCCTCTAGATGCCCTAAAGTACTTCAGAAAAGCAAGCAGCAAAAGTGAAGATTGTGGGTCTCTCTGGGGACCATCCGTCCAGAGTTCTTGGGGTAGAAGTTTGGGAAGCTAGAAGTTTCTATTATATTTGTTCTTAAACTGGAATTTTTGCCCATTTTTGGCTCCTGGCACTGTTAGAAAGTACCACATGAAAATCTAAGTTCAATGAAACAAATACGTGAAAAGATGCTTTATTTTATACAGCATTTATGGCAGGATATCTTTGACTTTAAACATGATTTGAGAGAGTTCTTCTGCACCCAAAGTATTCAGCCTTCTCTGGAATACAAAGTAGGAGACCTTGCTGCTAAAAAGCAGCAGAGAAGAACTAATATCAGCTGAGGTCACCCAGTGCATGGAGATTTGCATAAAATTAGCTTCAGATCTCTAAGCCATATTCAACAGATAGCCCTAGGCCTACTTCAAAGTTTCTGCATATGACCAAGGCTTCTTTTTTTTTTCTGCCATTTAAGTAAAATTTTATTTTTGGATTGGACAGAATGCTTAAGATAATTTTTTAATTTTACAAATTGGATATTTTTGTTTGTTTTGGTTCTTTTCTCTTTTTTTCTTTTATTTATGTATATTTGACATCATTTGTAGTCCCCATGGAATTCCCACCACCAATTCACCAGTGCACCATCACCTTAGTCCCTTGTGTGCTTTCTGCCCTTATCCCGATCTCTCTCCCTCACACCCACCAAAAAAGTGCCTGTGATTTATCTTTTTCTTTTTCTTTTTGTTGTGTTGTGATTTGATTTTTTTTATTGTTATTATTCTTTTCCTTGATCCCTTATTTGGCTTCCTTATATTCCTCCTAAAAGTGAAACCACCCAATATTTTTCTTTTACCTTCTGACTTATTTCATTAATCATACTCCCTTCTAGCTCCATCCATGTTTCTACAAATGACTCTAGTTTATCTTTTTGATTGCTTAATAGTATTCACTGTGTATATGTACCACATCTTCTTGATCCAGTCATCTATTTTGGGGCATTTGGGTTGTTTCCAAGTCTTACCAATTATATAAAGTGCTACAGTGAACATAGGGGTACAGGTATTTTTTTTAATTAGTGTTTTTGTGTTCTTTGGATATATTTCTAGGAGTGGAATTGCTAGGTCATATGGTAGCTCCATTTTTAGTAGAGAGAGGAAACTTCATACAGCTTTCCATAATGGTTTGATTAATTTGCATTCCCACCAGCAGTGTAGTAGAGTTCCTGTTGTTGCTGGTTTTTTTAATATGTGCCATTCTTACTGGTATAAATGCAAATGGCAAAGTGGCACATGAGAAAATGTACAACATCCCTCATAATCAGGGAAATGCAAATTAAAACCACAATGAGATTTCAAGGCTTCTTCTTAAAGGCTATTTATGGTTTGTATAGGATTGGTTTCATATGCATTCCAGTCCTCCATTCTCAAGTTACTCTCTTCCAGTGAGTGATGCCCACCCAAATCTAGAAGTATTATGGTTAGGGTAATGTTAGCTGCTATGAAAAAAAAGACCTTATAGCTTATGATTTATATTTTCTCTCCTGGCTGGCAGGCAGCTTTCCTCTGTATGATGGTCAAATAATCTTCCCCTCTCCCAGGTTCAAGATATGTGCATGTAGCTGGCAGACGGGGTAGTGGAGAGAAGTTATACCTGTTTCTTAACTGCCTTCTCAGACTTGACATGCGTGCCTTTGCTCATAATCCACTGGTGAAAATCAACCAACCATACAGTTGTACCTTGTGCAAAAAGCAATGGGTTGGGCAGCTGCTTCCAGTGCTGACTCTGCTATGGAAGGTGAGCAGGAGTTTGAACTAGAGAGTTTGCCATCTTTGCCACAAAGACATCACCACTTTCCTTGATATCCCTCTCACACAAGCAGTTGGGGTATTAGAAGCTTTTGCAGAAGATTGGTGGGTGGTAAAGCACCCAAGGTGGTAGTTTTTAATACAAATGAAGCCTCTTTTGAATTTGTCCTATTCTAAGTGTCCAAATTGAATTTTAGACATATCTGTTCTTAACAATCCTTTGTCAAGCCATCAAGAATTTCTTGCCAGGCACATTTCATAACAGATTTTTCTAATCTCCTCATTTACTATTCATCCAACCCTAAATTCTCATCAACTTCTTGTGCCCACGGGCCAAGGGTCATATCTAAGCATGTGCAGCTAAGGGCTAAACCAGGAGTTCAAACACAACTTATATTTTTATTAAATTTGTCAGTGATTTAATTTCTATGTAACTTTGGGGTTACTTTTTTATTTTACTCCACCATATGTGCGCATGCTTCACTCACCCTCCATCAAACCTCTAGTGCCAATGCCCTCCTCTTCCCTCTTGTAACCAGTAACCTGCTCACAAAGTCTAAGATTTGTTTTTGCTGTACTTTGTCAGTATGTATATGTTTTTGTTGGTATCGTTATTTCTATTCCACAGATAACTTAAACTATCTGATATATTTCCTTTCTAGTTTATTTCACTTAGCTTAATCACTGCAAGGTTTATCCATCTTGTCCCAAAAGGCACTATTTCATCTTTCTTAATAACCGAACAGTATTCCGTTGAGTGGACATACCATAACTTCTTTATCCTTTCATCTGTCAGTGGGCACTTAGGCTGGTTCCACTACTTGACAATTGTGGAAAGTGCTTCGATGAACATAGTAGTACATGAGTCTTTTCATATTAGAGTTTTCAAGACAATATTATAGGATAACAACTCCTTGGAACTTTCCAGCTCCCAGATTCCTCCACTTCCTGGCACACTGACTAAGAAATGCATCATGTCAGTTTCCCAGTCATGCCTTGCTGTTCCAATGACTGCATCTGCTACCAGTCTGTGGTTCCAAGAGTTCTGGCTTTCTTCCCCAGTGTGCTTGCTATTATTTTTGCTTTTCTGTGTCCTCCAGTGGCCGCTCCAATATTTTCCCCAGGAATTTTAGTTGTTTTTAGACATGGGGTCATGCATGCTAAACCTAAGAACCAGAATACATTGAAGGCTTTTCAGTGGTCAACTGACATTGAGCTCTCTATTCTAGAAAGTTCTGTTTTGCTGGGGCAGGGAGACTAGGTTGAAGGCAATGATGCTAAGGCAGTGAATGCAGAAAAGAGGTGAGAGCTGGTACAACAGTTAGACCAAATCCAAGGCCATAATAGTTGAGGTGGAAAGGAGAGGGCAATGCCCAGAGCCATTGAGAGGTGGGTTTCTGCCGGATCTGGTCATCTGTTAGATGTAGAGGTGGAGGCATACAAAAGAATCCAGAAGGATCTTCCAGAAAGGGGCCAGGAAAGGGAACAATTTGCTTAATGAATAAGTCTTTGATCAAATTCACAGGCAGATGCTCCTCTATTAGACTAGAATAAACATCTGAAATTGCTCTTGGAATTCAATCTCTACACTCCAGGATCATTTGCCTTTGTGTTAGAGGACTAGTCAAGATATTCTTTATTCTGGCAAAATGGATTTGAGCAAGCTTGAAGAGTTGAAAAGTTTACTATTGCTCTTTTTGCCATTTTTAATAGACGAAATCTAAAACAGATTTGCATAAGGAATCACCACCTTGAGTAGTGAAGTAGTCATAGATAGAGCTTTTACTTCCTATGTGGCATCGTGGCACTTTTTTGGATCTGTATTTAAGAATTCTGCAATTTGTTTGTATGATTTAGTAAGACACTGTTGGGTGACTTTCAAATATTTTTTAAAAATTTTAAAACACTAAGAAAACCTGAGTTTGCTTGTATTCATTATTTTAAAAAGCAAATAACTATGGATAATATGACCTTTCCCTGATTTATTTTGTAGAGGAGGTACGTATTTATATATTTCATGTATATGTCACACACAGACACATCATAGATAGACATTTGTATTTCACATCCACTTCATCTATTAAAGCATAATTCAGCTCCCTCTAAATTCTGCATCTTATTCCCGTTATTTTGTACAACTAAGAGGTGATAAGTCACTCCAAATATGAACACTTTGCCTCTTAACCTAGAATAGGTGTATTTTCCTCTGCTGGTGTGTCTACAAGCTACTAGATCCATGATCTATCTGATTTGGGCTCAGTGCTGAGCTGGTGGTCTATTGCAATCTTCCTCTCATTGTAAGCATGTGCTTAACTTTGGGGAGGGAGGGAGGGAGGGAAGGAGAGAAGGAAGGAGGGGGAAGAGAGAGAGAGAGAGAGACAGAGAGACAGAGAGACAGAGAGAGAGACAGAGAGAGAGACAGAGAGAGAGACAGAGAGAGAGACAGAGAGAGATCCTAAAACTGGAAAGAACTTACCAAGGTAAACAGTACAAAGAACTGAGAATAAAGCATTTATATTTGAGAGAGAACTGGATTACTTCCTGGAAAGGCTTTAGAGAAAGAAATATGTGGGCAGAAGAAGAAAAAGTTTCCTTTTGTGCAACTTGCTGAAGTTGACTGAGGAATACAAGGAAGAAGGGACTTGGTAATCTGTTGCTAAGGAGTCCTTCACTTGGGCAAAATCATCCAGAACTTGGAGCATCAGATAACATTCGTGCACTGTAGAGAGCATCACTGCCAGGCATTGTCCACATTCCCTGTTACCTGGGTGAGCAATTGTTTCTGCTTTCCTGGATGTGGGATAATGTTGAGTGAAGAGGCTGTTTGATGTGTTAGGAAAGAAGGATGATTGGGGATTTGAGCCTCAGGGGTCTCTTTCGTGCTCAGGTACAAGGAAGCAGACTCACTGCCACTGTGTTGCTGGAGAAGAGCAATCTTTTATCAACACAGAAGGATGAGGCTTTGGGCAAGAAATTCTACATTGCTCAGAAGTTGTGTACATTTCTGATATATTCCTCCAATTAAAATTTTTCTGAAAGCCCACTTTCTAGCATCAGCAGTGTGTGTGTGTGTGTGTGTGTGGTTCACCCACTAATAGAAGCCTGCTGCTGTCTGTGGGATCTGGTGGCCCTGAACTGGGTTTGTTCTTTGGTCAAAATTTTGCAAGAGGTGTGGTCAGCAGCACAGCCTGTGTTCAAGACTATGCTGGGAATTAGAACTGAGATGGGGAGTCAGCTGGATGCAAGTGCTTTGGAAAGCACATGTGAGGAATTGCTAATACATTACAGTTGGTCAATTGAAAACATTTTCATATACCCCTGGGTGCTGGTGTAAGAGCTAAGTATAGTAATAAATTCCACATGTGAGAGAACTCAAAATAGCATCAAACAACAGACTCAGAAATATGTGGAGTTGGCCCTGTCTGCAAATCTCACCAAGAGAGATACAAAAAGTCCCTCGTGGATCTTGGATTAGTTTCAGGATTTAGACACCTCTGTCAATTGTTGCAATGAATGTATTCCTTGCGAGATATTTTAGATTGGCCCATTTATCCATGCATACTCAGTGACTAGTGCATCTCTTTGGATTCATCATTCAAAATTCTTTCTTTCTTTTTTTTATTTTTGTGTAGAAGTACAAGGCCGTAGGCCAGAGGGGCAGGAAGCAAGGTGGGGGGAGCTGAGAGGATTCACCAGAGACAGAGTGGGGAGCAGAACAGGTAGATTTACTGAAATACACTGCTAAGTGGAACAGTGGGCGAGACAGGAGAGGTCTACTGCCCCTTGTGGGTCAGCTCCCTGGCTGGGGATCAAACTCAGGCCTTAGCAGTGATAACACCAAGACTTAACCCCTAGGCCACCAGGAAGACCCCCAATCATTCAAAATTCTGCTAAAACATTTTTTTTCCATGAGAAGACATGAAAAAACTGTGGAGAAGGTTTATGAAAAGGAACTCAAATTCTCTGTATTCAATAACTCAAGACAAGCAGGAGTTGGAAAAACTCTAAAGTCAGGAGATAAACCACAGAGCCTGAGGTACTAGTGCAATTGCAGCCAGAGAGGAAACAAGAACCTCAAAGGTAGGTTAGCTCCTGAGTAAGCTAAGATTACTGTAGCAGTAGGAGTAACAAAGATGAATTAGCTTGTTTGTTGAACACTTAATATGCTTAATTTGTCAAAGCCCCAAAGCTGAGAAGTGGCAGAACTTTGACTCGATAGTCTGATCCAAAACCATTACTCCGCTAGCCAGTCAGTGGGCATCCTGGTTTTCCTTGGCTAGAGTGAGAACTCTAGGCAAAATTTTGCATTTAGATAATAAACTAGTATCACTTATAGAAACATGGATGGAGCTAGAAGGAATTATACTCAGTGAAACAAGTCAGAAGGCAAGAGAAAACTATCAGATGGCTTTTAAGGAGGAATGTAAAGGAAAATCAATACAAAAAATAATAAAATAATAGTAAGAGAGAGCTCTCGGAAATGGGCAATTACAACGAAAAACAAACAAGCAAACAGACAAACAAAAACCACAACAAGAACAAAAGGTAAAAGACAAACCAAAGGGATCATGTGGGGAGGGTGGGGAAGAGACTGGGATGAGGGCAGAAAGAGCACGAGGGACTGAGGTGATGGTGCACGGGTGAAATGGTGGTGGGAACACCCTGGGGACTACAAACAATGTCAAATATAATTAAATAAATCTAATTAAAAAACAAAAAAATTTTGCATTTAGAGTTCTGATACCAAATGGGCCATTGCCAGGACCATTTGTAAGGGTGTGCAGGGGTACGTGGCACAAGTGTAGAAGAGCTGTTCATATCATAGTTTAGGTGACTGTACATCCCCGCCCCAGAAACTCCACAGAAAACTGATCGCCAAGTGTGTACACTGGTCCTGCCATTTCTATTATTCCTTCTACAAGTGAGACAATTGAGCTGCTGAGAGACAAAGGACTGCTCCCCAAGGCCACTGGCTATGGGGAAAGCATAGGACTCACCTGAAAGGCCATCTGGCAACCTTCTAGCTATCCTTGTGCCATGAATTTTTTTCTAGTCTCCTGAAACATGGACTTTACTCACAGCTTATAAATAAAGGGAACGCGCGCACAGGACTCTAGGAAAGGAGTGGGATAGCCAGGAAAGCTTGATTTAAAAAAATATATATGATTTTTGGCCCTCTCTGGTGGCGCAGTGGATTAAGCAACGCACTATGAAGCAGACCGCAGCCACTGTAGCATGAGTTCGATCCCTGCTGCCAGCCTGGCAGGGGACCAATATGGCTCAGCAGACCTCTCCTGCCGTGCCTGCTGCTCCCCTCAGCAGTGTGTTTCAGTAGATTCGCCTGTTTGTTCCCCGCTCTGTCTGGTGAATCCTCTCACCTCCTGCGCATCTGGCCTGTACCCCAGTTCTTGTGTGCATAAATAAATAAAATCTTTAAAAAAATAAAAAAATATATATGATTTTAAAATATATATATATATGATTATTCAACCTTAAAAAAAGATGAACTCTTGCCATTTGTGACAACATGGATGGAAATGGAAGGGATTTTGCTAAGTAAAATAAACCAGAAGAAAAAAGACAGACACCAGATGATTTCACTTGTATGTGGAATATAGAGAAACAAAACAAAGGAACTGGAGAAATTGGACTAAAACTAACCTTGAAATGTGAACACAGAATTGAGGCTACTTGAGCAGGACAATGGGGGTAAGATTGGGGAGAAAAAAGGGAGAAGAGGTCCAGTGGTATATGGTAAAGGGATATGGATGTTCTGGTGATGGGTATGGTACATTAATGCACATCTGAGGAGATGTGAACCTATGCCTCTGAACCAACCATATACAGTGCTATGAATCAACACTCCCTTAATAATAATAATAATAATAATAATAATAAAGAAACATCTAGTCTACCCCAGGGAAGCCAAAGAAGAGGGTTACCATCAACTTGGATGGGATTCCTGAACTGCCTGCTTCCCTAGAAGTAAAAGAAATATTCTGAAGCAAGTGATACTCTCGAGGCAATTTATTAGTGTTATGGGAAGACTAGAAGTGCTATCATTAGGAAAATGAAATTGGCGCATGTTTAGATTTGTCTCTCACCAGGGAACCATCAACACTGCTAATCTGCTGTAGGGTCTGACTGAGGACGTACCAAGGACGTCCACAGTGTTGGAGGAAGTTTTCTCAGCTGCTGTAAGGTCTCTGTGGGAACTGCCTTCAGCTTCTACATAGAGTAGGTAAGCTCAGGCAGGGCCTGAAGGCTGAAGTCTTGCTTCTTTAGCTTTGAAGCAGGCCAAGTTTTTCTCTTACTTTGAGGAAGGTAGTAGCTCTCTGGGAGCTTTCGAAACATGCAAAGAAGGCCTGGCCACTTGTTGGCTTTTCAAGTGGAATCTCACTTCCCATATATCCCCTTGCCTGGTCCAGACCTGAGGAAGGAGCTGTTGGGAACAGCTGTTTCAGGTAGCAGCAGATCAGGGAGAGAGAGTCCCCATTAGCCCAGGTCTGCCACTATCTTGCAGGATAACTTGGGTTAGTCCTTTACCTCCTGGGGATCGAAGTCTCTTCCATTCCAGTTCTAAATCTTATAATTTTATAAAACACATTGATTTAAACAATTGACATATTGTCATTCACAGAAAAATCATTTTCATTATTATTTAGTTCAATCAAACCAGTCTTCTAGAATAACACTAAGCTATCCATTGGAATCTTAAATGAACTCAATAAATATATGTTCCATCCTTCTAAACAATTTGAGAAATGAAAGGAGTGACAGATGGAAGGTCTAGGATAAAGCATGAAGTTTTAACTTCATTAGAAACAGAAAATTAACAGTCTATGTCCCAAACCCAACTCCAATTTCTGATTTTAATTTGTGCTTGATTTCTGAGTGGTTATACGAGTACAGCCCATGATAGTGAGAAGGGACAGAAAAGCAGTCCAAGGCCAGGTTCTAAGCCCAGCTTGCTCTCTTCACTGGACGAGCTAGCCTGCCTTACCTACACTTGCTTCTCAGAACATCTGTTGCATAATCTCTGCTGAGTGTGTGGAGGTTGGGGAAGTAGTGGGGGACTTAGCTGGAGAATCTTGACCTTCAGAACCTCTCACTTGTATGGGCTGGAGTTCACAGAGTTCAAGGTGAAATCATCTCTATATGTTTCTCTCATGTTGCTAGAGAAGATCTTAGAAGAAAGGGACCTGGATCTTCAAGATTCAAGCAACTTATCATGTTTTTTTATTTAAATAATCATTTTTCAACCTAGTTTTTTAATTAGTGGTTTTATACAGTCCTTAAAGCAGAGTATCAAATTGCAATAAGTTTTAGGCCCACAAACCTGGTGATGTATCTGTTCTGCTGACCACAGTTAATTGGACTCCAAAGAACCCCTGACTTGGGCTGGTTCAATCGGACCTTTACATCTAGAAAGTTGTCACTGGAACATGTCCTTGGCATCTAGGGCCACCATTCATCTCTGTTGGGTACTGACTAGGGGGGCACCTGGAGCACAGGATTGGCATCTCCCACCATGATAGTGGAAAAGTCAGACTGCCAAGAAAAGAAAGATAGAGAGGAGAAGAGAGTCAAATATGAGAGACCATAGGAGAAAAGAGAAGGGGGAGAATGAGAAAAAGGAAACCCAGTTTCTGTAGGTTTTAAGATCCCAGTCTCAGTCTCTTCTGAGGCCCTTTTGAGTTTCTTCCCTGAGACTTGGGCTTTAGCTAACCTTCACCTTGCTCCTGTGGGTTTATGTGCAAATAATAGTCCCTGATAACCCTCACTGGGACTTTGAGAGGCTCTGTCTCTTAGCACCTCAGTTTCTTCATCTGTAAAATGTAGCAGCCAGCGTGTGTATTTCTAAGTTTCTTTTCTAATCCTCTGATTACATAAAAGACTTGTGCAAGGCAAAGCAAAATTAAATCTTAATGACTTCCAGATGCAGGTCATAAGCAAGCCATGTCAGCCAATGTAAACAGCCTTGACAGCTGTTATACAAGCAGAGGCTACTGTCCCTTCCAGAAACCAAGGGTGCAGAAAGGAAATACAGACCTCAGACTCCCAGGGTACAAATTGATACTCCAACACTCAGCTCCGTGGGGCTGGGAGCTACAGGGCAGATGCACTCCTATCTCCCACGTGTATTCATTAGTTTTGTGAGCCTATTACAAAATGATGGGGAGGCTCCATAAGAACCTGACTTTGGAGCTTTTTCTTACACTCCTTTTTCAGCCCCCTTGAGGTAGGTAGAACGTTAGTGATTATGTGCAGCTTCAGTTGGAGTTTCCATTACACAGGGATCCTCAGACAATCTGTGCCTGCTTTTAATGCATGTGGCGTTTCACAAGTGCCATTGTCTGCCACCAAGGAATGCTGTATGGGTGGCCGGGTAGTGTCTCTTTATAGCCCTTGAACTACAAGGAAAAACAGAATAAACTGCAGCTGTAAGGAATTAGATTAGACAAAAGAAGAAAAAAAACCCTTCCCTAGGGTGGTAAGACGGTTGTGTATATTAAAAAGGACAATGTGTTAACGAATCTCAAGATATATTTAGAAAGAGCAGACAGTTTCCTCTTGAGGATGACTGTATGGTGGTAAATGTAGCCTTGCTTAAAAGTAGAAATAGACTTGATGAACTCTCATTGTCCTTTCTAGGCTTAGACTGACAACAAGGTCTCCATCCAAGGGTCTCTTGGTCCCACGTTGCACCAAATTCCTCTCAATGCATACAGTTAAAAGAAGCTAAGAAAACATAATTACTCAACTGATATGTTGATTTTTATTATTTGATAAAATTTTTAGAATCTTGGTAAAGTGCTTGAAATAAGGATGAACAAAAATAAACATGGTTGCATCATCATTAAACTTATAGTCTGATGGAAAAGAGAGTATTAACTAGATGAACACTTAAATAAATGCAAAATTATTGCTCTGGTTTCTATCTTTCTTTTCTTGGCAGTCTGACTTTTCCACTATCATGGTGGGAGATGCCAATCCTGTGCTCCAGGTGCCCCCCTAGTCAGTACCCAACAGAGATGAATGGTGGCCCCGTTGCACATTCCGTAACTTAGGCAAGCATAACTTTACTCTTTCACAAGCAGCAGCCAGTCCTCACTGCCACCAGCCTTCACCATCATCGCTCCCCTCAGCACAGAGTCTATGAACAAGTGGGTGAGTCTTCCAGAGTCTGCACTGGCCGCTGTCTGCACAACTGAGGACACATTGCCCCACACTCCTCCTTCAGGGTGTCAGTGTCACCCGGCCTCTCTAACTGTGGATACATATCCCCAAAGTTGCTCTCAGATGGACAGCTTCTGAGGAAACAGTCCATTCTGTTTGACCTCCCACTCCTGGGAGTAGGAAAGCTTTGATTAGCAAATCCCACTGATCGGCGGGTAAATCAGCATCAGTTCTCTCAGCCTGCACTCAACGTGTGTTTAGCTGCTCTCCTTGCAGTCACTCCTACCATCCTCCAGTCTCTTCTCCATGCTACAGCCAGGGAGATTTTGACTGTTACTCTAACAATGGTTCCCACAATCTCTTTTCTCTGCCCCAACTAGTCCTACAGCAACTTCTCTGTGCTTTTAGGAAAAAGACAAAATCCTTATCAATAAAAATAAAATCCTGCTCATTTCAGCTCCCACCCATCCTGCAGTCTCACTTCACCACACTCTACACTGCTAGCTGAATTCCAACTGATCTTTCAACAACTTGGCCCTCTCAAACTCCATCTTAGAACCCACAAAATCAGTGAGCTCTCTTCTATTAAATGTTCTTGCTGCATACTTCTCATTCATTGATCTTACCAGAGCAATAATTTTGCATTTATTTAAGTGTTCATCTGGTTAATACTCTCTTTTCCATCAGACTATAAGTTTAATGATGATGCAACCATGTTTATTTTTGTTCATCCTTATTTCAAGCACTTTACCAAGATTCTAAAAATTTTATCAGATAATAAAAATCAACATATCAGTTGAGTAATTATGTTTTCTTAGCTTCTTTTAACTGTATGCATTAATCACACTAGACAGCTCATCAAACAGGTCATTTTTCCTTCTCTTTGTAATAAAGTTACTCTGCCCAAGATTCAAAGTATTTTCTGTTATGAAGGAAATTTTAGGACAATTTGATGAACAAGTCTATGTTCATATTTTTTACTTATAATGACTGGAGATTCATTCTGGTGTCTAAAAATAATGACAGAAAGTTAGAGGAGTCAATGGAAGTATATATATATATATATATATACACACACACACTGATGTTACTTCAATTTGATATATATAAATAAAATTTATATAGATAAATAAAATAAATAAAAATAATGACAGCACATTTGCAGAAATGAGGACGCTAAAGGAGGTAGCTATGACACAGGCATGTACAATAGGAAGGGCTCCCATTTAGAACCGGAGGTTGGGGCACTAGCCCCAGCTTGACCATGGGACACTTGGCCCACTTGACCAAACTGGACAAACACATGAGGAAATCACTTCTTTCTCTGGACCCCAATTTGTTCATCTGAGAATCTGACTCTTGATCTCATGTGTTTAGCATGTGAAGTGATTCCGGAGAATGATCACCACAATGCCTGCCATCTCACTGCAAAACCAGGACTCTGCCTGTGGAGAGAGGTTTTCTCTTTTATGTGACTAAGCTTTTCCTGTTAAAGCTCGACCTGACATTTCTAAGAGAAAGTACTGGGGAAATTTTACTTGGTCTCTGGAGGGTACATCTTTATCATTCTGCCTGACACTCATCTTTCCAAGATCAGGAGGAGAAGACCGCACCAAATCCATGAATACTTCATTTCCATTTCCATGAGTTAAGTCAGAACAGACACCATTTTCTGGCTTTGCATCATAAAAGGAAAAGCTACATGACAGGAATGAGAGTTCATGTCCCAGGTCCTCCACTGGCTGGCTCTGAGCTTCAGACAGTCATTTGGCTTCTCTGAGTTTTGGGTATTTAATTTTAAAAATACATATCTAGCTGACATACTTCATTGGGTATCCTTACTTGTAAACCTAAGTTGAAAACTTGAAAGTACATTAAACATCACTTTTCAGATACCCAAAAGATACCCCCAAGAAAAAAGGCACATAGAGTTATTATGGCACCAATATCATAAAAATTACACTTTCAGCAGCTATGTAGGGCAAATTTTCAGTAGACCAAGATTTCAGTTGCTCAGTGCTACCATTTAAAGTCACAGTCTTTCAAAAGGCATAAATCCACTCAAATGTTCAACTAAGGATATTAGGATTTTTTTAGTGAGGAAGTCACTGTTTACCTTGTAGGGTGATGACTAAAATCCATGTCTTTAGAGAAATGATAGCACTATCAACAAGTAAATGTTAATAACATATGGATAACATAATTTGTTGAAGACATTTTTATTCACAGTATCAAATAAGCTGAAAAAAATATTTACTCAAGAAAATCTGCTTGCTGTTCCAGCTAGGTAATAACTTTGTCAGTATCATCAAAGCAATTTCTCCAAACCAACGGATAGTCAAAAATAGAATGGGAGCAATTGCATATATGGTCAACTGACCTTCTACAGAGGGCCAATATCATTCATTTGGGGAAAGGATAGTCTTTTCAACAAGTGGTGCCAGGAAAGCCGAACATCCGTAGGTAAAAGCACAAATTCAAGCCATTTCTTTATACCATAAATAGAAATTAATTTAAAATGAAACAAAAAAACTGGAACTATAAAACTCTTGAAAAAATATAAGGTAAAACTATGACACTCCATTCAACTTCTTGGTTATAACACCAAAAGCACAGACAGAAAAATTTAAAAATAAATTAGACTAAGTCAAAATTTAAAACTTTTGTTTACCAAAGCACACTATAATAAGAGTGTAAAGGCCACCCACAGAATGGGAGAAAACGTTTATAAATAATATCGTACTAAGGGATTAACACCCAGGATATATAAAGAACTAGAACTCAACAACAAGAAACCCACATAACCTAATTCAAAAAAGGACAAAGGACTTAAGTTGACATTTCTTTAAAAAAGACATATAAATAGCCAATAAGTACATAAAAAGATGCTCAACATTACTAGTCATTAGGGAAATGAAAATCAAAATCACAATGAGATACAACCTCATGTCTATTAGGCTAGCAAAGAAAGAGGGGAGGGAGAGAGGGAGGAAGGGAGAGGGATGGGAGGGAGGGAGGGGAGGGAATAATGTTAGTGAGGATATGGAGAAATTAGAATGCTTGTCCATTGCTGGTGGGAATGCAAAATGGCACAGCCAATGTGGAAAACACTACTTTGGTAGTTACTGAAAACATACCATCTGACCCCACAATTCCACTCATAGAAGGAATGGAGATCATTTACTATAGAATCTAACTTATTAGGTAGTTAAAATATTTGAAGGTGCTTGACATAGGGCCTCCTACATATCGATTTATCAGAGAATGGATAAATATCCAAAGCTAGAAGAGTCAGAGTATTAAGTATACAGAAGAGAAGAGTTATGTGTGTGGTGGGAGGGAGTGTATACATACATATAAGCATATATGATATCTATATGATTTTCATATGACTTTCTAAATTAGTCTGAAATCCCTTACCAAGCCGCTTCCTAACTTCCACCCCTAATGTATTTCCCTAATGACTAGTAATATTGAGCATCTTTTTATGTATTTATTGGCTATTTATGTCTTCTTTAAAGAATGAGCTACTTAGGAGGTAGTAAAAGACAATAATTTCAATAATTTTTTTTAAAATCAGAATTGTTGAAGTATGTTGTGTAGAGCCATCTGACTCTCTCCTTGAGGTCTTCCTGAGGTCCATAGCAGGTGTCTGCAAATAGTGCTCTCAAGTCAGAAAAAACGGGCTATTGACAGAGATTGGGTTAGACACCTCATGTTCATGAGCCAAGGGCTCCATCAGTCAAACAATACTCAACTGTATTCAAACTACTAAGCCCAAGTTACAGAAACTGGAACTGACTATCTCTTCCTAGCAATTCCCTGTCCCATGCCTATGGTATGGCCCATACCACATGCAACCTTGATTCCAACTACGCTTGGCCTTATTTTCATGTCCCCATGTCTTGTGCTTGACACTAAGATAACTTCTTACCTGCCTCCAGGTTAATGATCCTTTTCATGAAGTTACTTCCTTGTAAGGGTGCCATCCTACTTCTTGTCAGGAGTGCATATATTTTTTCTCTCCTTGATCAATACAACTGAAACTTTGTATAATAACCAAAGTTTCATCAAATGCTAAGAAACAAGGCTAGAGGCCCCTCTGTATACGTGGCAATCTGGCATTACTGAAGCACCAGGAAGTGTGTAATCAAAGGAAAATGTGAACTAGACACAATTACTATTCATTGGATTTGTACAGGCAAAAAAGTTAAGAAAAAAGAAAGAGAGTGTAAGAGAGATTCATCATTCATGATAATCTAGTAACCTACAAAGCTACACTATCTCATAGGTCCTACCTTATATCATCATTTACATCTCAAAGGAAAGAAGAAACTTAAACCTGAATGTTAATAGTTGTACCAGCAATAATTCTCATCTTCTGATTCAGGAGCACAGCTTCCATTTTCCATAATCAGAATAATTACCGTAAGGCAGGGGTATAAGGTAGGATCACATTCCAGGTTTCCACCAATGATAGGTTGACTCTCAACATCTGTAATCATGACCATGACTGACTCAAAAGACCCACTGCATCCATAACAAGTCTCTGTTTTCAGCAAAAGGTGTCAGCCTGGGGTATATAATTCTGCAAACCATGAAGCATTAAGTGTTACATCCTTCACTTGCCTAATTGAACTCAATGATCTTTTTTAATTAACAAGAGCTATTTGTAGGTTTCCTTTCATTCCCCTAATGTGTGTTCCAGAGGTCTGGAAGTGAGGGTGGGGAGGATGGCTGGAGGAAAGCATTAAGAAGATCAGGCCATGCCATCTGAGGGTCAGTAGTATATAAGAAAAATACAGCCCAGATAAATGTTTCTTCTAAATTTTTCTGTTTGAATATTCTTTGTCATTTAGTCTTCTGAGAGTTAGAACTTTGATTTCCAAATTTTCCCAGCAGATTGCTCATCTTCATCTGGTGAATACAGTCCAGTGGTTTGTAAAAAGAAATACTGAATATATTAAAGATGCCAACTCTTCCCCACTATAATTAAAATATCAACAGGTATTCTTTTGGAGTTTAATAAAGCAGTTCTGAAGTTAATCAGGAAGAAAAAAATGGTAAGTATATTGAAGAAATTTTTGACTAAACAGCAGAAATGATGCAACAGTAACACCATCAGGCACAAAAATACATTTTAAAGTTATACATAAAAGAACATAACAGCACAGTACAGGCGCTAGAACAAGCAGATCAATTGAATAAAATAGACATAGTAGAAATAAACCTTTTTTAAAATTAATTTAATGGCTGGTTGTGAAAATAGTAGGGAAGTTAGAATTGCTCATAAAATGGTTTTGGTGCAATTGGTTAGATTTCTGCAAAGGAACTAGGCTTGTCCTTACTAGATATTGCTCTAAGTCTCCTACTCAAGTGTCCCCAGCCCTGAGGTTCCCAGCTCTGTGTCACCAGGACTCAGTGATGCCAGGTGAAACAATGGGGTATCCAGGACCTCAAAGTGTTAAGGGAAAATATCCATGTTACTGATTCTAAGAGTTTGGCCATATATGTGAGTACAGGTTAAAAAAAAAAAAAAGCAAACTTGTAATATGCTCAAAAAAATTTTTTTTAATTAGTAAGATCAAAGGAGAGAGAGAGACAGAGAGAGGGAGAGAGAGAGAGAGAGAGAGAGAGAGAGAGAGAGAGAGAGAGAGAACAAGATGAGAAGAAAGAATGGATTTTGAATAACAGAGTTATGATCAAACTCTAAAATCATCCAAATCCTCAGGGGAAAATGCCTGATCAGTCAGGCAGGGCCCGGAGCAGCAAAGTCACTAAAAGAGCAAGCCAAGGCACATACTGGCAGAAACCACAGGCAAGAGGCTAGGCAGGCCCCAGAGAACTGGGACGGAAGGAAGGTCAGAAACGTACTGTACATTGTACATTTCTGAATCCACCAGAGGACCTGGACAACAGCTGATGTTGTCTGTGAAAAGCCTGCTGGCAACACTCTAAAGCCACCAGGACCAACGATCAGGAGTAGCTTCCCCACATGTCTCTCTTCCCTCCCCATTCCATTTCTAGCTAGCTATGTAGCTATCTGTGTCTCTGTGTGTGTGTGTATGTGTGTGTGCCTCAACTCCTTTCTCTCTTTTCCAGCTATCTGCTAACCTGGAAATCCAGTTCATGGCATGCTAGGAGTTGTAACACAAGGTATGTGAGATGCTGGCAACATGAAAGTGGAGGTGGTGGGTCAAACAGATGAACTGCACTTTCCCATGATGACCCTACAACATCAGGACCTGCTGCCTTGCTTTATTCCACTCTGAGGCTCTCATCTTGGGGTCCCACCCTCATCTCTGCTGCTTACAATCTTCCTGATAGCATAGCTCTAAAAGCCATCATTGGCCTTCACACTGGCAACACTCACAGGATTAGGAACACTTCTCTCATTCACTTCTTAGGCCAAAGTATGATCACAGGCCTCCATAACTCCCACAGCTTGTCCAGGACATCTTCGAAGATCTGGGGTTAATTTTAAAAAATATATACTCAGTGGTTGCTAGGAGAAGGAGAGATTAATAGAGAGAGCTCAGAGGATTTTTAGAGCAGTGAAACTATTCTGTATGATCCTATAATAGTGGATACAAGTCATTTTACATTTGTCAAAACTCATAGACTATGCTGTTAAAGAAAAAATTATTTTGACATTTATAAAGTGGCATGGAATACTTTATTCAGGATTATTGCAATAGATGTCAAGACTATCACAATAAGCAAAAATTTCAGGTTCAATTTCAAATATAACACAGGGATTTAGACCCAACTAGTAGAGTTAGGGGCTCAGGAATTGGAAAATTACTAAAAGGAGACATCAGTGTAGGGGGATTCTTGATGAACCAGACCATAGTCATCAGATATCCAAGATGGAAATAAGGAATTTGATCAGATGTCAAGGTTGGGAGATTCCCTCTAAACTGAGTTAGCAGGGATTCTTGCTAAGACTGGGGGATATACTCTTGGCAAGGACATTAGCAGAGGCAAGGTCAAGGCCAGTCAAGAAACAAGCTCAGGAAAACTTGGTTCAGGAGACAGTTTTTGTCAGTACAACACACTGAGAATGGACTCTAGTGATGTGTCAGTGTAGGTTCATCAATATAACAAATATACCACTGTGGTGCAGGATGTTGATAGTGGAGAGGTTGTGTCTGTGTGTGTGTGTATGTGTGAGAGAGAGAGCGAGAGAGAGAGAAAGAGAAAGAGAGAGAGTGTGTAGGGAGGGACTAGGTTTTATAGGAATCCTGTATGTTCTGCTCAATTCTTCTATAAATCTAAAGTACTATTAAAAATTTGTTAACAATTTTAATTAAAAAGTATTTTAAGAAAACATGAAATTGAATAATGCCTGACTATGTCACTGGTAGTAGGACCAATCCTGTGTCCTTCACTAAGGAAGAAGTTTCAACCCAGACTACCAGCTATGGTGCCCAATTGATCCCTGGGAGATTCAGCCATGCCAAATGATGGAGCTTTTTCATGCAGGTCCCTCCTGTATTATCATCTCTTTCTACTTCTCTATCCTTGTGGGCACTGTGGGTTGCTTATCCAAGAATAAATCACAATGACCTCCCACTTGTTCTAATAAGGAACTATAGGGACAGGTTTCTGGAAATATAATTCACAAGAGATTGATATACAAAATATAGATAAAAAAACTCATAAAATTCAAGAGCAAAAACCAAAAAACCCAATTAACAATGGGTAAAAGATATGAACAGACAAGTCAATAAATGGAATATCCAGAAGGTCAAAAGACATATGAAAAAAATTCATCATCAGGCCTCCCTGGTGGCACAAGGGGTTAAAGTACCAGCACTATCAAGCTATCATGAGCCACAGCAACATGAGTTCAATCCCTTCCCAGGGAGCTGACCCACAATGCACAGCAAACCTCTCCTGTCTCACCTGCTTGCTTCCCTCAGCAGTGTATTTCAGTACATCTGCCTGTTCTGCTCCCCACTCTGTCTCTAGTGAATCCTCTCACCCCCAACCTCCCACACCTCTGGCCTATACCATAGTTCTTGTATGCATAAATAAATACAAATAAATCTTTAAAAAATAGTTCATCATCACTTCTTATACAAGAGATCCAGGTTAAAACTACAATGAGATACCACCTCACACAAGTGAGATTGGCCCATATCAAAAAGATCCCAAGAACAAGGTTTGGAGAGAATGCAGAGGGAAAGGAACCCTGTTACACTGTTGGTGGGTAGGTGAAGTGATGAAACCATTATGGAAAGCAACCTGGATTTACCTTAAAAAACTAAAAATGGAAATACCACATAATACAGCAATTCCACTATTGGGCATATATCTACAGAATATAAAATATGTAGATTAATCTACTAAATCAACTAAAAAAAAAACCTTTATGTCCTACAATATCTCAGCAGCATTATTTACATTAGCTAGGACTTGGAAGTAGCTAAGTCTCCTTCAATGGATGAAGGGATCCAAAAATGTGGGAGCTCTTAAAACAAAATAGAGGGGATTTGAAAGAATTATATACAGCAAAGGAAGTCAGAACAATAAAAACAAATATTGGGCAATGATATCACAAACAGTTCACAATGCAACACACTTTCAGAAACTACTAGACATCAACAAACCTCCTGAGGGCTCTGAGGTAAGGTGGGAAGAGAGAGGAAAGTTACAAGGGGACACAGAGATGGTCAAAGGGAAGAAAAGAATTATAGGGGACTCTTTTGTAATCAAAAGATTAGGTATTAATATTACAGACAGCTACTGTTTCTACTTTCAAATTGACAACTGTTTTAAAGAATGTTAATACTTCTGATGGTAAGAATTCTCTTTTGCTGGCACAGGTATTCTCACACACTGTAGATGGAAATAATGTAGATTCATCTACTTGTTAAAACAATCAATTATCTTTAAAGTTTGCATTTGTGGTTCAGTAATTTCCATTCTAGGAATCTATCCCAAAGAAAAAATTAGTTGAAGATAAGTAATTACATACCAAAAATTTCTTATAGCATTACTCATAGAAACAACCTAAGAAGTCAATGGTAAGACCCCCGTTAAATAAATCATAGCACGTTCATGTTTTAGTACATGATGTCAGAAAAAATCATTTTAATGTGTGAAAATTGCTTAAAACATTAAGTGAAAAGGTAAAACACAAAATTGCATAATCCCAATAATATAGAAACAAGAATATATGAGAGTGAAATGTCTAGAATACCATATATGAAAATGTTAACAGTTACTTCTGTGACTGGAATTTTGAATAATGTCTACTTTCTAATGCCTTTCCAACCTTTTCAAGACTTTCTATGATTATCACATATAGCTACTATAAATATATATTTTTAGATAAAAAGAAATAAAATGGAAATTTGAGACCACCTCACTGCTACAGGTAGTTTACCCATACTATCAGGAAGTGATGTTGCAGAATGCTAGAGTTTTTCTTGCCCATGTTTGGGTGGGAAGCCAACTGAATCCTAAGATGGTACAAGGAAGAGATGGAGTGAGAGGAAGTAACAGTCCCTGCTTGCCCCAGTTCTCCTATGTTTCAGATAACCTGAGTTTTCTCCACAAGTTTGTCACTTCTTCAGGACAGAAACCATACCTCTCTTTTATGATCTCAATCTGGGCTCGGTAAACACAGCATGGGGAGAAAATAAAAAACAGGAGAAACTAAGAAGCTATAGGACTGCAAAACAGAGGCAAGGAATATACAGAAAAAAACAGGGAATAGAAACACCAAAGGAAGAAGAGGTGTAGGAGAATGGGGGAGGGAGAACAGGTGAGTAGGATAGTGAAGACAAGGACCCATGTCATACTTTATATGACCACCATGGACTACATCCAATCTAGAGTTGACCCAAAAGGGGGAGTTCTCACTGGCCCTCCACAATACTGAGGTGATTCCTGAGAGGATTGGTAGCAGTCACTGCAAAGAATAGATGATATAGTAACTCTCACATAAGATCAGATTGTGAGAAAAAAAGCATATAACTGTGCATGTTTAGAAGAGAAAAGATCAAAACCCTAGTGATTGGGTGGGAATAGAACCAGCAAAAGAGGGTTTCTGGAAGAAGAAGGATTCAGAGACAGGTATGTGATGTTAGGGACCAGGTGATCAGGCAGAAAGGGCAAAGACCCCGAGGCAGGAAGATAAGTGCCTGTTGAGAAACATCAAATCATAAAGTTCAAGTATGGGAGAAGAGATGAGAGAAGGGTGTTTGGTGACCAGGCTGTGGAAGGTCCAAATACCAGACTAAGGAGTTCGTACTTAATTCAGTGGTCAGCAGGGAGCCATTGGAGGCTGTTGAGTGGGAGAGTTGCTTTCTTTACAGCTGTGCCAGACTAAATTAAGCAGAAACAGTACTTTATAATTGCAAAGGGAAGGCCCAGAAATAGCTCTTGACTCAGAAACAGACATAAGGAAAGGTAATGAGAAACACAGCTCTGATCAAAACAGGGAGGTTAATTAAATTTTTAATTATTGTGAAAGACCATTAAAAAACCTTAGTTCACTAGAGATAACTACTGTGGAGGGGCTTCAAAGAATAAGAATCTTAATCCTGAGATAGATGCAACAAATGTTGGCTTTTCTGTGGAGGAGAAATGCTTAAGATACTTAAGAAATGGCACACACACAGGTGTTCTTTGTAAATCTGCTTCCCACCCTCAACACCCATGCATTCATGAACATGGTCAACACAGTCAGTTCAGTAACTCATCAAAAGAAGTTCAGCCAGTTAATGACAGGGCTCTCATTTCTCCTTATTACAGGAAGGTCCTGGATAATCAACAATGTGTTCATAGGTCATTGTGACCATTCCCCTTGGGGGGTTAACAAGCAGCTACTCATGGACATTATTGGTGGAATTAGACCTGAATCCCATCATCACCTAACTCACCAATGTGTACACAGCATGGTGACTGATATTGAAGCAGAAATTGTCTAACATCTTACTGTTATCCAATACTTCTGTAGTTTATAAAATATTTTCATATATCCTCATGGAAGATATAATTTTTATTCCCTTTCAGCTTTAAAGAACACTGAGGCTCAGAAAGATTAAGATATGTACTGAAAATTTATACTGTTAATCAGAAAAGGCTAGATTTAGGTTTTCTAACTTCCAATTTGGTGTTTTGTCATCTATGCCAAATTGTATCCTGAGGTCCCTGTCTAGTCTAACTGCTACAAGAAATATGAATAAGGAAATTAAATAAAAATGAATATGCACCAGATTTTGTGGTCATTAGTGCAAGTTTTAAGGGAAGAGCTAGGAAGCCTTCCTGAAGAAGCTGTCACATGACAGCTCTATACTGTTGGGGACTGAGATTTCTTTCCTCCTGGTATTTCTTCCATCTTAGTACATCCATCCATTCCAAGCAGCTCACATTCTGTCCACATCCCAGCCACAGAAAGCAACAAAGAGCATTCCCTTCCCTTTGAGAATATGATCCATAGGTCACACAAACTTGCTCTTGAATGAACTTACTCAAGTGACCAACACCTACTACTCAAAAAGCTGAGACGTGATCTTTGGGCAGGGCAGCCATGTTCCCAGCTGTACGTCTATTACTATGGAAGAGGAGAGAACAGTGTTGGAGAATAACTAGCAGTCTTGCTCTAAGCCAGAGACTGTCCCAGGACTTGAGGACTGGGTAGACAGGTTGGTGGTTTCACTAGTGGGTAAAGGGGAATAAACAGGCATCCTGAGCAGACTGAATGATATGATCATTGAGAGGTATTATTCTGCATACAGTGAGGAAAGAAACCTGTCATGAGTGACAACTAAAGTAAGGGATGAAACTCAGATGTATTTACTAGAACCAGATACCTGATGCACTTAATTTTTTAAAAAGATTTACTTATACACACAAGACCTGAGGTACAGGCCATGGGTGTGTGGGTGTTGGGGGGGTGAGAGGATTCACCAGAGACAGAGCGGGGAGCAGAACAGACAGATCTACTGAAATACACTGCTGAGGGGAGCAGTGGGTGAGACAGGAGAGGCCTGCCGCGCCATGTGGGTTAGCTCCCTAGTCGGGGATCGAACTTGTGTTGCGGTGACTGCAGATAGCTTCATAGAGCAGTTCTTAACCCCTTGTGCCACCAGGAAGGCCCCCACCTGATGCACATTAAAGTCGAACTGATCAGTTTGGATTTGAGCTACTATTGGTTCTTGGGAAGGTGACAATTTGTTTATCAAGATAGCACAGGATGAATTAGATGGGTTACAGTTAGGAGCTAGGAAGTCTCTTCCAACAATCTCCTTAAGTTGATTAAAGACTGCTTGAGGCAGAAGCCCTGGCTGAGAAGGGAGAGTATGAGAGGTACTCTACGGGAGGATAACAGCTGTCCAGTGTTGGGGTGACAGATGCCTCAGAAGCTCATGTCTTGGGAAGATTTGGTGCCCCCAGGCACTCATATATTCTGTGCTTGAGGACCACATGATGCCAGAACCATCATCAATAAATTTGTTTGTTAAATATCAGCTTCGTGTGGGTACAGAACCTGGCACATAATAGAAACTCACTAAATATTATTGAATTATGGCTGAATGATTAAATAAGTAAACCATAGGCACAGAACACATTGGTATGCACCCAACAGAGATCATTAAAATCTTCTGGGGAAAGTCAGCAATCACATGTTCAGATTTTACACAGAAAAGAGATTTAGATGGAGTGTTTTCTACAAACTGTCATAGTAACAGTAGCAATTTATGACACTATAAAGTGAAGTGGGACATTAAAATATTCTCTTAGCCAAACTGTTTCTTCAGATCAAACCCACAGAAGAAAAAGCAGACATCCTCTAAGCCTAGCTGTGTATCATCTCATCCTTATTTCATTTAATTGCCCAGATTTTCTGAACTACTTAGATGTGGGTAGTTTCAGTTCAACCATTATTTCGGGTTCATTCTTGTACATTCTAACTCCCATTCCATGAATGAATCAAAAGGAGGTTGCCTTGACAACACTCACCTCTCTCTAATTAAGCACCCTGAACAGCCTCATTGAGATAAAAGATAAAAACATCCTGAGTGCCTCACTGAAATAAAAGCCCACAGTGCACCCCAATTCAGGATCTCATATGATGCACAGCAGCTGAGGCAAGGAGGAAACGTGGCCCTCTATGAAGACCTGTGAAAGGTGTCCTTCCCACCACCTTTTATTCCAGCTCCTACAGCTGCCCCACTCATACTGGAAAGTAACCACTAGATGTGATCCTATCAGTGAAAACCATGATAAGAGCATCTTGTCCAATGAGCCCATGAACTGTTTTTTTTAAAGGAGATTAAAATATTTATGATTAGCTAACAGAATCATCAAATTTTTTCTGTGCAAGTTAACCTGGCAGCATTGTGTTGAAGTCAGAGAGGTTATTTCACAGTTTTTGAATGTTCTATTCTGGCCCAAGGTAGAATGCTGGAATTAGCATCAGTCACATGTAGAACACAAATGCTGAATCAAATATTCTCTGACACAAACTTACATTTTATTCCATTCAAGTATTCTAAAGACCTAAAAGATGGAAACACAGTACAAATATTGCCAAAATTTCTTTGAGTGATGAAATATGTTTTTAGGCTACATTGAATCTGAGGAGTGAAAGTTTTAAGACATTATCATCATTATTATAAAGACATTTATTCTGCAATTCATAAATCCTAAATCTTGCACTAAGCACTTCCCACATGTAGTTTTGTTTAGCAAGTGAAAGAAATTTAGTTTTATATAAGTACACTATTGATAGGAAACCCTTATAGCAAATATAAATCTTATCCAGCTTGATCACATATAAAACTTATTTCCTGAGATTCCTCTTCTACAAAATTTCTATAAGATTTATCTTTTTTACACTCAGACTTTGTCCTGTGTATTTAAAATAACCAGCCTCACTTTGAGATAAAATCATCGTCTTTCTTCTGTACAAAAATCTCTCTTCATTCCTCAGGTTCTCTTACTGAAAACAAGCATCTTACTTTTTAGCATATAGAGATTTTCCCTTAAAATTTCTTGTAGCTATAACTACATACTTTAATTAGAATATTTAACCCATGGAAATCTTAATTTCTAGTGAAAACTAAACAATCAGCAACTCTGAACTGTTTATTATAACAGTATTCTTTGGCAAGAGATCCAAATGTTTTTAGTTCTTCTGTAATAAGAAGCCAAAAATAAATAAATCTATCCTTAGTAATTATGTTACAGGCATCTCCATATAAAGAGAGGGTTCCATGTTCCCTGCCCCACCTAATGAGGGGTGGAGTTGAGCAGCCAGTTGAAGTCATATAACATGGAAATGGTGGCTCAGAGATACACTTGGAGAAGACAGAGGGATTGGCGGGCACACAGAGGAAAGACACAGGAAGAGATATGTGAAGAAGAAGGACCCACTTGTTTCTCAGCGTTGGACTTGCACCAAGGACTTGGGAGACATGGAGGAGACACATGGGAAAGAGGCCTGCAGAGACACTTGGAAGAGACATATGAATGAGAAGCACATGGGGAGGCTGACATTGACAGCTGTGGTCTTCATTTGTACTTTGGTTTTGCTTCTTTCATCCCAGACTTGTCTGGCCCCTTCTGCCCCTTTCTTTTGACTCCCCACCAGAAGCTGACTTAGACTTGTGGAACACTTTCAGGCTTCAGGGCCCTTTCCTTCAGGCCAACTGTGTTTAGCTGGACATTGACCATAAGGGAATGAGTAATTTTTGATGTTGTTTTTTTTTTTTTTTGAAACTATTATCCTTTCTTTTCTGCTTCCTCCATGCATACTAATCTTATTAAAGTTCTCTAAGTACATACACTAAGTATGCTTTGTCTATGTGTCCATATGTCTGGACCCCATTAAACAATGTGAGTTTGAGGGTACCAGGGGTACCCTTGTGTCTACATGCTAACAATTAGGATTATAGTATCTTATCTTATTTAGATGTGTAGGTATTAGATAGGTATTCGATAAATTTCCATCACAAATCTTTTTCCAAAAGAAAACATTTGAGTACTATTTTCAATACCATGAACATAATTGTTGCTTTTATCCCACTTACATTTATTAAAATCTTGTATCATCAAGCTATTTTTGATGTTGACAAATTTTGTAACAATAGAGATAACATGAACTTATTTGATTAATAAACCCAGGAAAAAAAGTTCCATATGTGCCTTTAGCTCTGAAAACATGCCTGTTTTATTAAACCAATTGACTTTAACTTTTAGTTATCAACAGTAATCCTAAATCACATTACATTGACTTGAAAAACATTTGTGTTCATTTTAATGAAAATTTGAAAGTGTTAAGAAAATTTAATTTGTCTTAGATGCTTAAATCTTAAGCCAATAAAATTAATTTTTGACAATATTATCTAGAGGTAAAAACTGAAATACATGAAGGGATACAAACAGATGTAAACAGAAAATCTAGTTTGCATTTGAAATAATAGTCATGGATTCGGCACAATATAAGAAGCACTTTTTGGCTTGGAGAGGAAATTTCAGAATTTTTACTAGCTAAATTTCCAAATAATTGCCTTTACTTTTTCTTCTGATAAGAAACTTTCCCTCAATTTGGCACTTCAAAAATTGACCTGGCCCTAAGGAAGATGGGCCTAGAAAATCTGTATTATTAAGGCACAAAATGTGCAAACTTCTACATGTAAGATTCTGTGAATTGTTTACCATACATACAAGCAGTGGAGATTAATAGGGAGGCTCTGAGATGATAAAAATGGCTAGACATGGAATTGTCTCTGGACCACACCTCTGCTACTATAAAGACTAGATACATAACACAGTGACAACTGGCTTAATTCCTCAAAGAATAGGGTTGTCACCTGAGTGATGTTAAAGGATCAACAGATCCATCACCTATGTCTGTTTTTCTTTCCCTCTCAGAACATTTAGCTTAGGGCAGAATGTCCTTTAAAAAACTTTAAAAACACTAATTCTTTTAAATATCCTGTCTGGTTTTAGGTGGGATAAACAATAACTATTTCTAGTTATATCACCCCTTGAACTCAAGAAACATTCCTAAAAAAGACATATTTTTGTATGCTTTTATTTTGTGGGGAGAAAATATTTTTCTCCCAAGATTTAGAGCCACTCACAAAGACAGACAAAAGAAAAGATTTAGACACTTCCTGCAAAATGGCAATGGAACCTAGTTACAAAGTTGTATCCACATTTTTGTCTGGCTATATTTTGAATCTCCAACCTGACAGTTACCAAATCAAGTACTTCTTGCAAGAAAAGCAAGACGGCACTAGTTGTCCTTGGAAGAGCAACAGGTCTGGATTTGAAAAGAAAGGAAAAGTGAAATGTCATTTCCCTCTCTCAATGGATTTTTGCAGGCAGAGATCTGAGAGCCAACTCTGGCAAAGGAAGACCTAAGAGTTTCTACTTCTATCTCCACTACTATTCTATTTTCAGGCTCCAAGTGAAGTTTAAAGTGGAGAGTATAGTTCCAGAATCTACCATAATTTCACAGAATTTTCCATTAGTTTTAATTTTAGTTTCCCTTTAACCATTTAACAGAATAACTGGCAGCTATTTACCAGAAAATTCCTAAGTCTGTTGAACCCTTGCAGGGACTTACATGGGGGTATCTGTAAGGCAACTGACTTAATGAGCTTTTGCTTACAGTGTGTAATCTCATCAGAGTGGAAATAAAACTCAGACAATTAGTAAAGCACGAGTGCTTGGGGTAGGGAGGAGGATGGAGAGAGCAGTATGAAAATATCAGTCCTATCATCCTTTGCTGTAGGTACCACTTACATCTTTAATTTTTCATTAGCCTTCTGCAACAAATCTTCAATGATAGGAACTCTTACTTTCAAATGCACTACTTAAACAAATAACTTCATCTGATTGGAGTGTCTCTCATAATGGTCATTGTAATTCCAGGTTATTTTCAGCTAGCTCTTGTCATTTTTCTAGATATCTGCTGCTTCCAGGACTGTATCTCTTAAACATAACGTGGCACATTTATCCCTTTGGACATAAAGAATCCCATTTCTTCTTTGCCTTTCTTGAAGCCAAATTAAAGCTCTTTGGCTCCCAAGATTCTCTTTTAGCAATTGCCTTTACCTGCTATGTACATTTGCTTAAATCAATGACATCCAAGGGAATCTGTGAATATCAGCAGTAACCAAAAAAAACTAGAGACTAGGGCCAGAATTGAACCATCAGACCTCAAAGAATGGGTACTGTGGACTGATTTCAAATAAGCAGAGAATTCCAGCTGCCACCAGCTTTTCCCAACATAGAATCTGGGACAAAACCAAGGGTTGGTCTTTATGTTACTGTGGACTAAATCCAAATCAGTTCAACCAGAACCTAGTTTAGTTTCTAAATTCATTTCACTCCAACTCTGACCTGTATCACCAGCAATTCCCAGCATGGAAAAAAACCAGCAAACTCCAGTAATGGAGACTGTTCCCATTACTGGAAGGGATTCCAATGTGGAATTCCAGACTAAACCAAAATAGAACCTTCTGCTAACTCCAAACTCATCCAGTAAGCCATGAAGAGAAAAACTAACTGGATTAGGAGCTTGAAGCAAAGAGCTGAGCTCAAATCAAGAGAAACTTAACCATTGCCCTTGAAAATGGCAAGAAGATGGGCACCATGCCTGTTTGCTGTTGTCCCCAGATGTCTCTGGAAGTTTCCTACAGATCACTGCCACCGAACTGTTAAAATACAAAATTCATCTGAATTAATTTGATATCTAACTGACTTTATTAAATGATCAATGAATCAGGCTGCATCCCATCTAACAAGCAGAAAGGCACACCAATCTATATTTTAGATAGAAAATACACTTAAGGTAGAGGCACAATCCATTTTGGACCCAAACCCATGCTAGGATGATATATCTTGATATTGTGGTTGGTATCTCCAATGTGATTAATGTATTTTAATTCTCAGCTTTAGCTCTGACTTATTTAGCATAGGAAGGTGAAATAGGCAGAATACATCTGCTTTTATGTTTACAGCTTATTTTAAAAAATAAATAAATAAATAAATAAACCTTAGTTTTCACAAGTGTTCTGCAGATAGGGCTACACTAGAAAGTCCCAGGAGTTGATAGAGGCTGGTGGACAAAAACACAACTCAATATTCAAAGAATATTATCTGAACTTAGACCACTCTGATCCAGAGAACTGCATCTTGGAACAGTTTTTTTCTCAACCTTTAGAAAAGATTAAATTCTTTTTCCCTAACTTACAAAATAAGACAGAGGAAGGAGATTTAATTTTCAAGGTGAAATTAATGGAATATTTTGAATATTTAGTGTGTTTGAAGGTATTAAGTGATTTGCAGCCAGTAGAGACTCTATCATTGCCTTAGTAATAAGTCATAGGATATTAAGGACATGCATACACATACAAAACCCAAAGTAATTATTAACTCTAGGGAAATCAACATAAGACAGTATTCAAGTTTACCAGCTGATTCAGTTTATAGAGTATTTATATATGCATAAAATGAAAATAATGACTATTGCATCAATTCAAATTTTAATATTGAATATAACTAATACTGGGAGATTACAAGACTGGGAGGTTCAGAAATTGTGTGTGTGTGTATGTGTTGAAAGCAAATCATCTTGCTGATAAATTAAATAGCAGTATAAGCACATTATGTCAACATTTATAGTAATATGACCCAGAAATCCCACTCTTAGGGATCTATCCAAAGGACAAGAAACACTGATTCAAAAGAATACCTGCACCCCTATGTTTATTGCAGCACTATTTATAATTGGTAAGACCTGGAAACAATCTAAATACCCAAGAATAGATGATTGGATCAAGAAGATGTGGTACATATACACAATGGAATACTATTCAGCAATCAAAAAAGACAAACTAGAGTCATTTGTAAAAACATGGACGGAGCTAGAAGGGATTATGCTCAGTGAAATAAGTCAAAAGGCAAAAGAAAAATAATGGATGGTTTCACTTCTAGGAAGAATATAAGGGAACCAAATAAGGGGCCAAGGAAAAGAAAAATAACAATTAAAAAAATCAAATCACAACACAACACTTTGTGGGGTGGGGGAGGGAATGGGATGAGGGCATAAAGAGCACAAGGGACTGAGGTGACAGTGCACTGATGAATTGGTGGTGGGAATTCCATGGGGACCACAAGATATATGTATATATAAAAAGAAAATAAATTAATTAAAAATATGGGTTAGAAAAAAATAGATTTAGAGTTTAATACCCAAAAATTCACTCAAAGATTGGAAAATGTCTGTCACTGAGGAATGGAACTTTTGAAAGTGGGGATTGATGTTTTTCTCAAAAGATTTTGGACAATGATTGGCTTTTTAAACTATGTGCAGGTATTCTTTTGATACAAGAAAAAAAATGAACTTAAAAAAACCACACGTGATGGAATTGTAGACAATTAGAACTCAATGAATGTGAGCAATTCTTATTAATGATAGGAATGGTAACATCTTTAAAATAGGACCAAAGACACAAGACTCCGTTACTCAAAGTATCACAATCTACTGATAGCTCTCCAAAGAGCACAAATCCTGTGAGACCACCTTCCCTCTGCACACCCTACACTGGACCCTGAGAACACAGCAGTGAACTAAGTAGATGCAGCTCCTTCTGTCTTGGGGTTCAGTCTAGTGAAGACAGAGGACTCAAGAGTTGGCAAGGATTGCTGGTCTGGAAAAAGGGCAAAGTACAATGTGGGGAGGACCTCTACTCAGAATTGGGGTCCATCAAAGATGCTACCTGGGAAAAGGAGTCATTTTGGCAACTACATCTACTTTTCTACATGCCAACCTCTCAGCCAGGCATTTAACAAGATATAAAATAGAAGGTGACAGGTACTTGAAAAGAACATCTCCAACCTCGTACCCCAGTTAAGGAGTTTACCAAGTCCCATGAGTAAATGATCTTACCAACAGCCAACTGAAGATGACAAGAGAGTCCAAGACAATCAGAGACAGAAGAGATATGCAAATGGGACACTCCAGCCACAAAAGATTCCCTGATGTTCAGAAGTACCACACAAACAAATCAGCCCACTCAGCAGTGATATATATATTTCTCCAGGGACTTGCTCACATTCTGCAGCATTGCCCCTGTGCTATCATCTAGAGAGAGGTTAATGCATCAAAACATCTCATTGGTAAAAGGCCCCAGATTGCACCTGAGCTCTGGACTGCACACACTCCAGGTGCTACAAGTCCTGCTGCTGCCCCAAGTCACCGAGACCAAGCTCCCCTTTTTGAAGGTCCCCTTCAAAAGTCATCTGAGCTTTGGGCAAACTAAGTTCCTCAGAAAGACCTGGTAACTCTCTATCGGGCCATTCATTATGTAGTCCAGGTTCGTCGAAATCCAGCAGAAATAGTGTTAAGAGTAGAGATGGAAGACGGTGTAAGGGAAGATCTGTAGAAGTGACTGGAAATTGTGACTTAGTGACTTAGAGATGAGCCACAGAAGATTCAAGGTTAGTTAGCCTGTGGAAGACCCTAAAATTTCCCAATAGGTTACAAACAGTTCATGTGAATAAAATGGACTAAAATTCCTTTTTCTGGTTTTTTTCCCCAGTCAAAATTTCATTTTAAGTGTAGAGGTCTTTTTTTATCTATATGCTCACTTGTTGGCTTGTCTGTTTTTAACCAGAGGACAAAACTGATAGAAGTATCTACTTGATTCATTCCAGAGGATATTTTAGTGTTCAGGCTAAATGTTCTTCAAAAATATAGAGAACCAGTTTGGTTCTAACTAGTTCAGAAAGTGGCTTATTTTTAAAAGTACGCATTTGGTTCTCGGCTTCTATGTTCAGTTTTTTAGTGTAATTTGGGAGCAGAGTGCTTGGTTCAGTTTATTCCAGTTTTTGGCATGAAATTTGGTTTGAGTCCTGGCTCTGGGCTCATGTTCGCTGGCACTGACAAGGCAGCTTGCTTAGCTTAGTTCTGCAAGTTCTTGGCAACAGGAAGTGGAACAGGTGCTGTATTTTTAAACTGATCGTGGTTAGCCAAAGAGAAACCCAACTGGGACACACAAAAGGCAGGAGTTGGAAGGATGCTCTGTGGCCAGATCATCCAGAGCTCACATTTAAGAGGAGATCGGAAGGTGGCCGTGCAATTCACCCAAAGGGGCACTATGAGAGAGCGCAAAGCAGAAACTCGAAACCAGACTCCCCAGTTCCCGTACACCTGACTGAGCTGTCTAGAAGGCCCTTCAGATGATTCTGCTTCAGGGTAATGAGGAGGATTCAGGTGATGAATAGGCAGTAACCCTTCAAAGTGTTACACTTCCATATTGCCATTGACATTCCAGGGCCCAAAGCAAAGCATTAAAAGCTACTGCCCCAGCCCCTAAAGCCCCTTCCAAATCTCTTCAGCTTGTGTCCAGACTGACTAATGGGGCAGCTCCCAGAGCTCCAGCAGTGACTCAGGGAAGCAGTGGTGGGTAGAGAAGCCAGCAGGCATTTTTAAAGGTCTCAGGTACTCACATAGGAATGAGTCTATAAATTCTGCCCCCATCACTGTTGCCAAGGCAATGCAGGTGGGCCTGGAGTTGGCACTCAGCAAGAAAATCCCCACCTCCTCTTCCCACATATTTCCCTGGCTGCATGAGGCTTTTTACGACAACTCTACCTCAGCTACTCCTTTTCCCATAGAAGGCGGCTCATCTTATTCAAATTACACCAATGTGCAAATATTCTGAGGAATGTGGAAGAGCCCACAGTGTGACCTGCCCTCAGCCCTGACCTCCCCTTTGACATGTGCCTGCTTCAAGCCCAGGTCCTCAGAAACACCTCAGTCCTTGACTGCGTCCTCTCCTCTGTCTCCATGTGCTCACCCCAGTCACATCAGCAGAACTCCATTGCTCTTCCAGGAAATACAGGCCTGACAACAGTCTCTATTATTGTAGAGGACAGGAGGACACAGGGCAGGTTCTCTAGGATCCGAGCAGACAGGTTCAGGTAAGAGTCCTGGAGCCCTTGGTGGCTTTTTCAGGCTTTTATTAATCTTTCTGCATCAGAGGCAGCCAGGTACACGGCAGGTATATGACCAGGTACACAGCCTCCTAGCTCCCAGACAATCTTCACTCTCTCTGGGCACTGCTTCTCTGCTTCTTCATCTTTTTTTCTGCTCATGGCATCTCATGATGCCACCCTATATGCCCCGTGTCTCAGCCCAGGTGCACCCACCTGCACATGCCCACACCCTACCTCAGGTGCCTGCCATTGGGCATGCGCGCAGGACCGCCAGTGTCTATCATTGACACTAATGGCAGGAAGGGGAAAACCCGCTAACCTTTCATTTAGCCTACAGTCACCCACTAAAGTTGATGGGAAAAGCCCCGGGACTGAAGCGCACATATATTCTTGAAAGAGCAGATTGTAGCCACAGTCTTAAAGAAAGAGCAGGGTGTTTTGACCACAGGGATTCCACTTCAGCTCTCTGCTGGGCCAAGTGGAGGAAAGAAGGGGTTAAGACTCCATTCCTGTTGCCTTCCCACCCACCCCCCAAGGGTTCCATGACGTATTTTCAAGCTCCTCTCCCCACATCATTGCACAGAGACACCTTTTTCTTCCCAACGCAGCTGCTGTTATTAATGATGACAGCCTCGCCATATGGCGCCACTCGCTCAGCTCCATCAAGCAGCATCAAGCTCATATTAATAGTATTTACCCCACACTTCTCTGACAGCCAAACTTGGCTGCACCAAAGCCTTTCTTCTTTCGGCCGTGCCTCACTGGGGCACTCCACTGAGAGCAAGCATACAGATGGAGGTGAATGTAGGTGTTTTGCAGCCTAAAGTCTAGGGTTGGTCCCTCTAACGATTAGCCCAAAAAGATCACTAAGGACTAAAACAGCACCGGAAAAAGATCTGTTCTCAATGTTAACATAATGTATCATTAACCAGACTGTTGGTGCCTAATTAATTACTGATTGCATCAGCTGATGGCGGCTGAGTCAATGATGTAATTTGATGTAGGTATAATCTACTTCTGTGCTGTAGTGTGGGCAGGGACAGGCTGAGTGAAGGGGTACCTACAGCAGAGGGGGAGGGGCAAGCCCAGCCTGAGCATTAGAGAGAGTGGCCAACGTCTAGGAGGGAACCCGGAGACCACACAAGTCCCACCTAATCCTTCCCCACTCTGACCTCATAGCTCTCTACCCAAAGGAGCCCAGGGACCTTACTCCATGCTCTCTTTCTGTCCACTGAATACTATTGCTAGGTAAATCCACTGAATATTCTTTTTTTTTTGCTTTTATTTTATTAAAATATTTTAAAATTTACATATACTTGCCATTAATTGTAATCCCCATGTATTCCCCATCACCATCTCACCAGTGCACCATCACCT
>JAGFMF010011929.1:807974-835310 GCA_019455555.1 Galemys pyrenaicus | reverse complement strand
AGAGGCCAGAGGGTGCACAAGGGACTGAGGTGATGGTGCACGGGTGAAATGGTGGTGGGTACCCCCTGGGGACTACAAATGATGTCAAATAAAACTAATGAAAAAAAAGAGAGAAAGAGAGAATTTATAAAGGGCATGGAATATAATCAGCACTCAACAAATGTTAATATTCTGCCTTCCATCTAACATAGCTTCAATGAGTAATAGAAACTGGAATCTTGACTGATCCCAATTCTTTTTTTTTTTAATTGCTAGATGTGTGAAAGCCAAACACACTGGTGGAAATTCAACATTATTTACTCATGTGCAATAGTTACTTATAGGAAACAAATTCTCAAACATGAAAATCAAGATTCACTTTAAGATTCCATTTTCAATGGAAATGATAGCATCACCCTAAATGATGACCTTGGTTATTGTGGTTTCCTTGTCTTTAAACATGACTGTGTTGGGACTTTGGCCTGGACTATCACGTCCAAATTCTGCTGACCTCACAAATGATAAGTGACGACAGGCTCCACCCGCGTCTCCAGCACAACACAGCCCCCAGGCTCCAGCTCCCAGATCCCTCCTTCACTGCATCTGCCTCTCTCCCTGCTTTCTCTCAAGAGATGAAATGTTGACTCACTATAAATTTTTTTAATAAAACAAATTTAAGCCTTAATTTGCATTTTAAGATAAATTCTCCCAGTACATGGACACACCAGGGAATTAGTTACAAATTGTGTTTAGTGGCATACATTTAATGAGCGTTTAACCAAAGAAAGAAAATTGCTGGTACACATGATTTCTCTTTTTTTTTAACTGTTGAGTACTATAAATCCAATCTGTCACTTCTTTTTAACTACATTTGCCATAAAAGCACTTATTTTACGGCTGCTGTGACATAAGCACTGCTGTTTCACTTTATGATTAATAAAGTAATTAGCACCCGTTCTAATATTCTCAGCAAAAAGGCTGGGCTGTAAGATATTTCCATTGCACTGCTAGGTTTTCTAAAGCAATGTGTGCACAGGAAGGCTACACGCTGGGGCCTGTAGAACGTATTTGCTAATGTACGTCGTGGAGATCAATTGATAAATTGCGTCAGTCTGAGTTAGTCATCATACAGAAAATATCTTTAGAGATGAAAAAGGAATGGAAGAATGCAGGCAGGGGTAATTTGTTTCTCATTGTTGATTTATGTTATAGAACTATTCTTGTAACTCAATTACCAAAACACAAAATGCTGAGGAAAATACAAAAATTCTAGAAAAAAAAAGAACCTATCACAAAGAAATATGTGGTAAACAAACAAGAACAACAATTCTTTTGAAAGCAGCTTCCCATGGAGACAACTGGAAATCCTATTTCTAACTATGTATAGTGTTCTTGGGGCCACGCCAAATGCAGAACTGGGCCCTGGGCTCTGTTACAACCTTCCTTCCAAAATGTTTCCTTAGAGGGTATTTGAGGATACTTCAGCAGTACAGATCACAGTGAGGGTGGGCTGGGAAGAAGGTCTCAGTAGTCCAAGGAGTCTCGGGTTAGGTTCCTCTCAGAGACTTCGGAATGCTGAGTTCAGTCATAAGGGAGCCTGTGTCAACCAGAATGCCATGTGGCTGCAAAAATAAAAATATTGCATTGCTATATGTGCATTGCTTAAAAAAAAAAAAACAGACTCTCTGTTTTGAGAGCTTGCCTTGGAAATCTATTAGGGAAAGTTGATTCTTGGGACAGAATATAAATTTCTATAAATAAAAATATAGCCTTATAATCATTTATTTCACTGCCCTTTCATCATTCATTCATTCATTCATTAAGCACTTGGTCCACATCAGGCTTGACTTGTACCCAAGGGAAACAAAGATTCTTGTTTAGGAAGCCCCTAATGTGTCATGGACACCAGTTTGGGTTCTGGGGACAGACAAACCTGGGTCAGGTGTCACTACTTATTAGCTAAGTGATCTCAGATCAGTTACTTATCTAAATGGGGGTAATAATCATACCTCCCTCATAGGGTTGTTGTGAGAATTAAATGAGGTAATGCCTATTAAAGAACTAAAGACAGGGTCCCACTCAATGACTGGTCAATAAACAGAAGTTTTTATTGAAACAGTGTCACAACTCAGGATTCTGCAGTAATATATGTTGAGCTGCTTCTTTGGTGTTCAGGCAGGGTTGTGTAGAGCCGCCTGACCTCTCTCCTTGTGGTCTTCCTGGGGTCCATAGCAGGTGTTTGTAAATAGTGTTCTCAAGTCAGAGAACATGGGCAATTGACAGAGATTGGGTTAGACACCTCATGTTGATCAGCCAAGGGCTCCATAAATCAAACAATACTCCACTGGGGACACTGGATGCTTTTCTCCTCCTCTTCCTTCACTTCCTCCTCCTCCTCCTTCCATATTTCTTCCTTCCCTTCTCCTCTGCTCTTTTCTCCTCTCTTCTTCCCTCCCCTCTCTCCATCCTTTCTCTCTTCACTCCTTCTCCATTTGGCATATCCTTAAACCCCATGCATTTCCTGTGTGAGGATAATGCCTTCTATGGTTCTGAATAATTCCTTTATCCCTCAGGAGTAAAATCAGATCGAATCAAGATTCAGTTGCTCAAAAGAAAAGTGACTATAATTCATAGACTCAAATTCCTCGGCACTGGGATGAGGCGCAGAGAGGCTCCAGCCCTTTGTCATGCTGTCAGAAGGCCTCATTCCCACTAGTAGATAGAGCGAGCTGCCAAGCCTCAACAAGTACTGAGGTGGAGGGGGGAGGAGAGTTCAGGCCTCTCTTTTCTGGGTCACAGTGACAGGTAAGAGAAATCACTGCTGTGTCACTGCCACATCAGTCACCCCTTAACTGCTGCTCCTCCGGTGCTCAGGATGCACTGTTAGAGTGTTTCAGGCTGATTCATTCAACCAATAAGTGATCTCTCAAGGACCAGCACCACTGAAAGGCTTCTGGATGCAGGTGAACTGTCTGTGTTTGCTTTATCCCCAAAGGAACTACAGTCAACCCAAACCCACCTCAACAGTATCTCAGTCACATCCTCCTCACTAATTTCCAAAATGGCTTCTGTTCAAGAGAGGAGGGTCAGAGGGAAAGACTCAAGAAAATAACCCTGAAGTCTTGCTGGGAGCCAGAGGCCTGGAGTAGGCTGGAGACCTTGACCTGCTGCCTTTGCCTACCCTAGAATTGTGAGGTAGGGAGGTAACCAAGTCTCAGACCAGAAACAGCCCAGTGCCCACTGCCCAGTGTACAGCCCTTGGTACAACACAACCTCATGCCCACATGTGACCTGCTCAAAGAGGTTCTCAGCTATTGCATATGTGCATCTGACTATCCCAGCTTTGCCTATAAGCATCTGGTGATAAACATTTTTTATCACTCAATCTTGGGAAGAGAAACCAAAAGGAATTCTCCAGTCACTCAGGAGCAGAGTGAGGTTTTCTGAATAAAGGACATAACTAAATGCTTAGGAAGTTTCTCCTGCTAGGAACCCCTGCTTCAAGACATAGGGAATGCAACCCTGTCATCCAATGCAAGACAGAATTTTAACATTAAACATGAAACAAAGTTCTCATTTCTGATCCTCTAGTCACCCCCACCCAGCCATGAGCACTGATGGTCAAGCCAGACCCTCCACATTGCCTGCCCAGAGCACCTGTCTGGCATGTGATCCCTGAGAAAATCAGATGTGTATCCCCAGAAACAACCTCCTGCTCCTTCACACACATACACACACACACACAGCTGGTGAGGGGTGCGGTGGGAGGTGGGGAGAAACTTTTTATTGTCCCTTAAGACCCATGTCACATGCTCACTACACCTCTTAAACTTTCCCTGTTCTCTGAGGCACTCTTCTCCTCATCTTTGCTCCCACAGCTCCTCCTTATACCTTTCCAACTCCTAGTACCTTATACCTAATACTTGCTACCTCTCTCTAGGGTTATCCAGCCTGGCTTATAAGCCCCCTGAGGTCTGAGGTGTTGTCTTTTTGTCTGCATTCCTTGTAGTCTTGCACAAAGGCCTCCATGGTTCTATATCAAATGAGAAACAAAAGACATTATCCCCTCAAGGAGTCCTGGGAACCACCCCACCTCAGTAAATAAATGTCCAGTTTTAGATATGGAGTTGTAATCATTTGCTAGGGCTGCCATAATGAGGTATCACAGAATGGGTCTTTTAAACAATAAATATTGATTTATTTTTTTTTTCACAATTCTGGGGGTTCTGGAGTCTAAGATCAAGGTGACAGGGGGGTTTTTTCCTGAGGCCTTACTCCTTGGCTTGTAGATGGCTCTTTACAAGCTAACTCTTCTTTCTTCTTTCTGTATTTATCTGTGTCATAATTTCCTCCTCTTATTAGGACATCAGTCATTTTGGATTAGGGCCCACCCTAATGACCTCATTTTAATTTAATTACTCTATCTCTAAATACAGTCATATTCTGAGGCATTGGGGGAGTTAGAATTTCAACACATAGATGGGGGGTGCAGACATACGAGTCAGTCAGTAATTCAAGGTAGGTTAATAGCATTACACTTCCTGAGACATATTGTAGGCATAGTCTACTGCTACTACCCAAAAGCCACCCGCAGCTGTGGCCTCTACCTGTTGTCCTCAGGTAAGACTTCCTATTTCTTGAAAGAGGCTCTTTTTTTTCCCCATTAAAATGGTGCTTGGTTATTAAAGATACATTGGAAGATACAGAAACATATAAAAGAAATGTGTGCCTCAATCATCTACTTGAGAGAGGTTCTTGACGTCACTTCTTCAGGATATTTTAAACCTCCAGGGGAATTTTATCCTGTGGAAAGTGTGAATTCTTAGCTGACGCCCATAGGCAGTCCTCCGATGGGAAGTATGAAATGATAGTGGCAGATGCGCTTTCCCTATTTCGGGCTCCTTTTTAACAGTTTCCTCATGCCTTTTTGACTTCATTTGCTAAGTGTGAATTTATGTCAGTTGGTCAAGTTGTATACATCTTTTTAAATGACCTGTACTCCTTTATGCAATAAAGGAAGCACAACAAAAAGACAAGGACAAATCGGGGACACTTTGGGCGAGGGGGAAGGGCATGGGTTGAGGGCAGAAAGAGCACAAGGGACTGAGGTGATGGTACATTGGTGAAATGGTGGTGGGAAATCCATGGAGACCACAATTGATGTCAAATATATAAATAAAGAAAAATAAATTAATTTAAAAAAATAAAATGTAACAACAAAAAACTTTTTGCTGGTCTATCTATCATCTGCTCACACAACCACCTCACTTTTTTAAGAATAACAACTAGGGCCTTCCTGGTGGCACAAGGGGATGAGTGCCACACTGTGGAACTTTCACAGCCACTATGGTGCTAGTTCAATCCCCAGCTGGGGAGGAGACCCACATGGTGCAGCAGACCTCTCCTGCCTTCCCACTGCTCCCCTCAGCAGTGTATTTCAATCAATCTGCCTGTTCTGCTCCCCAGTCTGTCTCTGGTTAATCTTCTCACCCCCGCCTCTGGCCTGTACCCCAGATCTTGTATGCACAAATAAATGAAATTTTTTAAATGACAACTATATTCCCCAAGATACCTTTTACTGCATGTTCTTGGTTAATTTTCCAAGGAGAGGAACTTATGTGAGATTTGGGGAACAGAAAGGAAATGAAAGCCATCAGTCTTCAAAAATAGTTATGTCCAGATGTGTGGACAGATGGAAGATTCCCTGAAGTTTTCTAGTAAGTTCTTTATCACTGCAGACTGAGACATTTTGTGAAAGTTTCTTGAAGTCTCAAGAATTCCAGCAAGCTTATGAGAACCAGCTGCTTTGAAGCTTCAAGTTGGGATCCTCAGTATCAGCTCCTTCGACTTTTAGGAACTTCTTTAAATCTTCGGTAGCAGCTTCTCTGACTTCCACTCCCCTAAATCTTCTAACTCATGTACAAACTCCCAATTCTATTTTAAATCCTTTCTATTCCAAATACATGGACAGGTTTCTGTTTTTCTAACAAACTCTTACCTGATAAACACATAAATAATCAAAATAAACTAGAGTGCTCTCTCGCATTACTAGGGAACACGCACAGTGATGCAACCATTGTGAAAAACAGTTTGGCCATTTCTCAAAAAATGAAACATGGAATTACCAGATGAGTGAAGAATCCCACTTCTATATATACCCAAAAGAATTGAAAATAGAAATTCAAACAGATACTTGTACACCAATGCTCACTACAGCATTATTTACATTTGCCAAAAAGTACAAACACCACAAATGTCTGCCAGTAGATGAATATATAAACATAATCTTGTATACACATACAATGGACTATTACTCACCCATAAAAGGGAATGCAATTTTGATATGTGCTATAACATGAATGAACCTTGGAAACATTATGCTAAATAAGTCAGACACAAATGGCACACATTGTATGACTCCATTTATAAGAAATATCTAGTACAGGCAAATTCATAGAAAACAGAAGTGCATTAAAGGTTTCCAGGGGAAAGGGAGAGAGGGAGAAATGGTGGATTTTTGTTTAATGGGTACAAGTTTCTATGTGGAATGATAAAAATGTTTTAGAAGGTGATAGTGGTAATGGTTTAACATTGCTATGAATATGCTTTATGCTGTTGAATTTTACACTTAAAATGACTAAAATTTTATGTGATATATATTTTAAACACCATATATGTTAAAATCATGTGACAGCAGCAGACTTGCAGGCACGGCCTGTGTGTAACCAACTCATTCATTTTAATCACAGGTAGTCAATATATATATATATACTGAAGACACACATGTACATGTTGCCAAGTACATAACTCTAGAAAAGAAAAGACAATCCCATTTCATCCAGCTTTGGAGAAAAAAAAAACAATTGAGATTATATAGTTTGACAAGAAGTCCAACCAAAACCCAGTCTAAGACTTCCTCACATGACTGGTTCAAAACCTTTCTTCCCCAGCTAGCTAAGAGCCTTGCTCTCTTCAGCATACCCTCTCCCAGCACACCATCCACCTATTTCTAACCAACTTCAGTTCTGCAGCATAGTGACTTTCTTATGTAACAGGGTGGTCCCAGGAAAAGGGGAAGTTTCAAATATCCTGGTTCCGCCCTAAGTGGGTGGAGCTGAGGATAAGAAGATTTCTGCAGAGAAGAGAGGAGAGAAGAAAGGAAGATGGAGAACAGCAAGGAGACCTGGAGGAGGCACGTGGAGCAGAGGGACATGTGAAGAAACTGTGCTTGCTTTTTGGTCTTGGACTGGTTGGAACAGATGTGGGTGAGAGACCCTTGGGGAGCTTAATAATGACAGCTGTCATCTTGATTTTGATTTTGCTCTTTTCCTCCCAGATTTGTCTGACTCTTTCTGACCCTTTTCTATGGGTCTACACTGAAAGGTCTTTAGACGTGTGGCAGGTTTTTGGGCCTTGCTTTGGGCCAATCCTATTTGACTGGACTTTTACCCTCAAGGAGATGGGTAACTTTGGATGCTTAACTTAGTGACTATATTCTTTGTTCTTTCTTTATTGTACCCTAGTTGTATTAAAGTTCCTTTCCATTAAAGGTTTTGTATGTTTGTCTTAATGCGGCGGATGGCAGAACCCATTCAGAGAGGGCAGGCTTGGGGCTTCTGGGTGCTCCTCTCCCTGCCCTGTAACACTTAGATATCAGAGAAGTGTAACCCTTTTGTCTTTAGGTATATAAGACTAAAAGCCTTTTCTTTACTAGTACCTACCTTCCTATATAGACACTCACCATCCTCTGAAAATACTATGCTGTCATTCTAAAACCATCAACCTCAACATAGAAGGATCTTTATGGTTTACTAATGAAACACTTGTGCGTATAAGTACGTGTGCACCCTCATGTCAGTCCACACAATTCATATATATCCTTCTAATTAAAGCAAAGTTACTATTCTTCAATACTCTATAAAGAGTCCATTGACCACCTCTCCTTGTTCAGGCTGTGGCCTAATATAAGTTGTTTCAACTCTAAAGGGTTTATATAGAGCCAGTCAGTGTGTGAAATCATAACCTTCTAAGAGGAATAGTCTCCAGGTATATAAATGAATCCCACCATTTGATTCCATTTCAACATAAATGACCATATGTATTTGCGTGCTTTTTTTTTTTTGGCATTAAATATATAAACTCTAAACTGTGTTCCAGGTGAGTCTGAAGGGTGCCGAGCCTGTCACGTTTTTGCATCTTGGGCAGCACAAAACCCACTCTGGGAATCAGGAGGCCTTGGCTTTCTTATCTTTCTGGTTTCATGCTTTGTGAGGTTAAAAATGTTACTTCTCTATACATAAATGTTTTCATGTTAAAAATGAGTGTTGTATTTGAACTGGTGAATTATTAAGTTCTTTTCTGATCTAGAGGCTTTTTACTTGGTGGCAAACCCTGGATTGTCCCTGTTATGTAGCCACTGTTGCAGTTGCTCCACACACTCAAAGAGAATTTTGAGCAACAACCACAGAGAAAAGCTCACCTTGACCCCATAAATAGGAGCCCCAGACATAGAGAAGGAGCCAAAGGCCACAGCTCCTCGCATAAACCACAGTGGCATTTTGTCTGACCAGCTGATTGGCCTACTTTGAATATTCTTAGTTTAAAAGCATGTCATAGCCTGCTATCATCACAGAAATTCATGATGGGACATCTCCCTATTTTGTGTACAGAATCCATGGCTTACAGAAAAGCCAAATGACAGGATCCTCCATAGAGACAGACACAGGTGAAAACACAGCCTCATCATAATTGCACATCAAGGAGAAACCCAGGGACCTGGGCAGGAGTCTTTGCTGTTCAGGCTTCAGCAGAGCAGATCTCTTCTCACTTTCTAACAGGAAGAAATCTAGTTCAGGCAGCCTCACTGTTCAGTTACTTTCCAAATATCAGTGTTGTTCCAAAATTGTGTTCTTCTCCTAAAAGAAGATATATGTGATTTACTTTCATTTCTCTCTAAGATCTATCCTTGGTCTGTATATATATCCCTATGCTCCTAGTTGCCTGACTCTTAACCCTGACCAGCTCTCTACAGTTGGCTGGGTCCTGGATTTTCACTCTCTTTGCCCCTGCCCCCAGTCTTTTTACATGATGCAAATAAAAAACAGGATACAATGTAATGAAGTTATCCCACTTACCTACCTTCGGGGTTGTAACTGGAAAATTTTTAGCGACCCTTTCTCCCTGCTTCAATGGAACAATGCTCACACGACTCACACTTAAGCAAGTTCTGTATGGTCAGGATTAGGCCCTGAATCTGGGTTTTTAGTTTCAGGGACTCCACCACCACACTATAGGAATGTAAGCTGGGAACTTTAATCTCAATTTCCTCATCTGTAAGAAAAGACCGAATTGTCTCCATGACCTGCAAGGCCATGCATTAGCTAGGAATAGGTCTAGCTGCCAAAACAGACCCAAGACACTAGTGCTTAAATATTGTCTCCCATCACAAAGCTGAAGCTAGTTACAATGGCTCTGCTCCTTCATGGCTCAGGGGTTCAGGTCACTGGCACCTGTTTCGGTGCTCTGCCATCTCAAGAGGTTCACCCTCATTCACTAGTATGGGGATGGAGGTAGAGGAGGTGACATTCATTCTCTTTAAGAAAATTACACTCATGCCTCAAACTTGGACACATGGCCACATCTGCCTGCCAGCGTGGCTGGAAAAATATGTACCTACATAAAATTATTACTACTTAGGAAGAAGAGAAGAATGAATATCAGGGCCCACTGGAAATATTAGCCACAGACCCTCTGAGTTGTACCATTCTGAGTTTAAAAGATCATATGTGAGTGTGGGGCAGGGGGATATCAGAATTCCAGCAGAGACAGGCACTGCAGAGGTCTTCAGAAACTGTGAGCGCAACTACCATGTTTGTGTGTGCAAAATAATTAGAAAGTACACAATATCTGCTACCTACCCCTTTCTCTGTTAGTACAAAATCACAATGAAGTTTATAGCCCATTTCAACAAATACTCATTGGTATCTATTCTGTATCAGGTGGTAGAGATTAAAAATAAAAAAGGAAATATCCACCCTTGCACTCAAGCATGGATAACCTACAAGGGAACTAGAAATCAAATAGAAACTGCATATTCTCAATAAGGAACAAAAACAAAAAATTTAAGACAACTCTTGAATAACATAGGCAACAACCTGGAAACAACCAGATGCAAAAACATGTGTTAAGAACAATGAAATTTAATAGTTGATGAGGAAGAAGGGAAATTATTATAAGAAGATTTGAACAGGAAAGACTATTTGAGAAGTTGACTTTAAATAGTAAATAGAGAGCCTCCCTGGTGAGTCTCAGCACTATAAAGCTATTAGCAGCCAACCAGCACAAGTCAATTCCAAGATAGGGAGGGGACACGCATGGCCCAGCAGACCTCTCCTGTCTCACCCTTTGCTCCCCTCAGCAGTGTATTTCAGTTCATCTGCCTGTTCTGCTCCCCATTCTGTCTCTTGTGAATCCTCACATGCCCCCCTCTACCCCCTGCCCCACACCTCTAGCTTATACCCAAGTTCCTGGATACATAAATAAAATAAATCTTTTTTAAAAAGTTAAATGGTGTATAGAAATGGAGAGAAGGTGGTAAATCATCCAAGATTTTTATTGCAAGTTTTTAAGTGGAAGCATCAAAGATTGCTCCATCAAATGGAGTTTGAAATAGAGAACTTCTTGAGTTTTAACTCTGTTTAGAAGGTCAAGTTAAGTTCTTTAAATGTGTGGAACCAATTTTGAGTCACATAGGATCCATCTTGTCTCCAAGTGCAATGTCAGAACTTCAGGATGAACTTTGAGTGCAGTCTGACTCAACAACTCCCCGCTTTCTCTTTATCTCCTTATAAATAAAGAAGAGCAATTCCCTATCCCCTCCATATTGCTGATTAGGAAACAAAAGACTTTTCACTGCAGGTTTCTATCTGAAGACTCTCATCAACCAGTCTAAAAGTTTCAGAACAGATGACTTAAGCTCAGAACATGACCCTCTAAAGCTCCTTAGGCCCTGCCCTCCATGAAACACACCTTGGGACTTTTCTGGCTGTAGACCTGGATCATGATGCCTGTTCTCAAATAAACACTTTTTTTTTAAAGATTTATTTATTTGTGCATACAAGAACTGGGGTACAGGCCAGAGGTATGGGGGTGAGAAGAGTCACCAGAGATAGAGTGGGGAGCAGAATAGGTCAATGCACTGAAGCACACTGCTGAGGGGAGCAGCAGGTGAGACAGGAGAAGTCTGCTGCGCCATGTGGGTCCCCTCCCTGTCTGAGAGTGAACTTGTGCTGCAATGGCTGTGGATAACTTCATAGTGCTGAGACCTAACTCCTTGCACCACTAGGGAGGCCCTCAAATAAACACTTTCTTGATTACATCATAGTCTGAATATTTCTTCATCAACAATTATGTATATGATTCATCTATAAAAGTTCTCAGCATTCTTCATAACATCACTTTTATAGTCTCATAATAACTGTAAGGAAGGGAGTAAAGAAGGGAGAGAAGAAGACAGAGAACATGGAGCTCAGTTTCGGAAGACGCAGAGCTAGTGCTTCTAGTGCTGGCCCAGATCTAATGCTTCTATGATGAGCCACTAAACTCTTAAAAGGGGAAATTCAAGGCTCAAATGAGCTGAGCAGACGGAAAGGATTTAGACTGATCCATAGGGGATTACGAGCAGTCAGACCCCAGAAGGAACGGAAGAGCAGGGTCACCCAAAATGGTGCCCTGTCTTAATCTGCTCAACCCCCTATGTTAGTAGGCTCCTACCCTGACCCTGGATCCTCAGGACCCACACTTGTATATGTCTCATAAAGCTTCAAGGAAACAAGGACATTTCAAACATAAAGGTTTAATTTTGTGTTTAATTTTAAACATAAAGGTGGTCTCTGGGAAGGCGTCCCCTGGATTCCAGTGAAAACTTGACAACCACATAGCTTTCCGCCAGGTAGGAGATGAGACAGGACGCGCTCCTGAGTCCCTTCCGTCCTGAGGGAGCGTGTGACTGTGCCACCTTGTTGCTAGGAACAGAGACCTGACCCACTTCTAGGCCAGCCGAGAACACTTTCTGCCCACCAAAGAAGTTGTTCACAGGCCACTTTCTCTTTAATCTAGGAGAAAAGGCACGATGATGGGTCTGTGGGCAGAAGTCCAATTTTATAAGGATTTCAACGGATGTAAATTGTTTCCTGGATAAGAGCTAATGACAGCTAATAGACCAGTGCTGGGTACCAGGCAGATGACCTAGCAGCAGTTTCCTATTTCTGTTGGCCATAATCACAACTTCCATCTGCTATTTTCATCCTCCACCCATATTACTGGCAGGGCAGTCACATTTTCACACTCCTACTTCTCCCAAAGGACGTCAGCATGCCTATTTTACATAGGTACACAAAAGTGTAAGCATTCCCTCACCAGGATAATGTGAAACAAACTTGCTCAGGGATAAGCTTAATATCCCACTCAGTGGTTCTAATATATATATATATATATGTATATGTATATACGTATATGTGCGTGCGCACACACACACACACACACACCATCCAGTTTGTTTGTTCAAAAGCAAAGGAAATAGAGTTGTTTTAAATGTATGAACTGGCAAGTTTCTGAGTAATGATGAATCATGGCTCAATATTTCACTTACAGCTCCGATGGTGAGCAGGCTCCTGCTGCAGCTCTTTTTGGGTCATAAGAATTCATCAGCAGATCACTCACAGGTCTGAACCCCAAGCAAGAGCTGGAGAAGGCCAAGGTCAGCTGTGCCCATGGAGAGAGGCTGCTGCACATCATAAAGACGCTTCAAAGGGCAAAGCAAAAGGAAGCTGGAGGGAGGGGTGGGGTCTTAGGACATAAAAAAGGGAACAGAAATGCTTGTGTGATCGCAGGTCTTGGAGGCTCTAGGAAACTCCCACAGCACGGCCACAGCACGGCAGTTAACTGTTTGGGGCATTAGTCCAGGACTCCTGTTTCTTCCCATCAACACGTTGTCCCCTCTCGTTGAGACATTCTCCCCATTTCCACCGCCATGTATGTCTAGAAAACTGAAAATCTCTAACTCAAGAATCTGCAGAATATATAAAATCCCTGCCTCAATCTCCCCAGAACTGGTCAGTGTACTTTTTAACTTTTGAACTACAATAAATTGAGGGTTTGTGTATATTTCTCTATCCCTTCCAAATGGTTATTATCTCCACAGCTAGGACTGGTTCTCATTTCTTTTTATGCCCCCAATGACTGACATAGTGCTCAAAACAAATACCTTTTAGCTAGGGAGGTATGAGTGAATAAATAGAAGAGGCAGGGAAGGAGGGAAGGGGGATTTAGCTTTCAACTCAACAAGGCACTTCCTTAAATCAGATGAGATGAGACAGGATTGTGCTAAAAGAGAGCAAAGAGAAATTACATTTTAATACAACTGTGAGACTCTAGTTTTACATGCTTGACTGACAAGAAAATAAAAAGACCTGGTAAGAGACTTAAAGGAATGAGTTTTTAAGCAGGGTGACCTTTTGGTAGACAAGAAGCTACTCTGCAACTACACCTGCCTGCTCAGTTGAGCTGCTCAGTTGTAATTAATCCAGGTGGAAAGAGACTGGGGCATTTTGGCCCCCACAGTGATCTCCAGGGGCACTGGGAGACCACCCCAGTTGGTGGCTTCTGAGGGATTTGATTGGGATTCCAAACTTCCTACCTCACTACTATCACAATCAGCCTGGGCCCATTACAAGGAATCGGCTTGCGTGATTATTGAAGCCAGCAAGTACCAAATCTGCAGAGATGCATGAGTCCATAGGACAATTTGGCTCCAAGACAAGTTAACATGAGAGGAGGAGCTTTTATAATATCACTGCCCTTCATTCTGGAAGCTTCATCCTTCCTCTTCTTGAAGGAGTTCCATATGAGTTCCTCATGTGCAGTTGGAAGGGAGGCCCTATGAAAAGCATTTCTACTCTCAAGTCCTGCCACAAACTTGAAAGTGCCTCTGTGTATGTCTCTCGAGCCCAAGGGAGTTTGGAGATTTTATATCATTTTGTTGTGTGAACAGGAAGTAAGGATGCCGCTTGAAAGAAAATAAAGGTCACTGACTCACCTTGGCCTTCATACATTTCTGGGGACTAGAGAGGGGAGTTGTGGTGGTTAGTTTTATGTGCAAACTTGGCTGGACCACTAGAAGCTCAGATATTTGGTCAAACTTTATTCTGGATGTTTCTGTGAGGATGATTTGGATGTGATGAACAAGTGGATCACAGACTCTGAGTAAAGCAGATTGCTCTACTTAGTGTGGCAGGTTTTATTCAACCTGAACAGAAGAGTGGGGAGCAACCTCCAAGCTAATGAATGGGTTGCTCTCAGAGCCAAGGAGGAGTTTTCCAGACTCACTCTCCTCACTCCTTGAACTGAGGCATCTGGGAGCTAGGGCTGGAGCTGAGCTACCAGGGTGACCTTTAAAACATAGGAACAGAGGCATGATTTCTCTCTCGTGGGCTGGCTTCTGACTGCACCCTGGTCTTGGCTTAGCGGGCGCCATCTGTGGATGGGACAGACTGCATGTGGCTTCATGCCAGTCTATAAATTTTCTTCTCTTAGCTCTCCCTTTTCTCCCTATGTAAATAAATCCTTTTATTTTAGTTCCCTCTGTGTGTCTGCCTTCTTAAGTATGAGCTGATGGCTCACAACCAGATCATCCCTCCTTTCCCAGGTTTCCCCTGTTTCAGAACAAAAACACAGGCCTCCCATCCCTCCACCCCCCAACTCCCACCCCAAGCAAGAGAGCATTCTCCAGCACACTGCCTTCAGACTTCATCTGCAGCATGGACTCTTTCTTGTTCTAAAAGAGATGCTATTTCAACCTGCAAATGTGAACTGGGATATTGGATCCCATCCTGCAGATTTGGTACTTACCAGCCTCCATAATCATGTGAGCCAATTCTTTGTAATACATCCCTTTCTAAATGTATGCACATTCTATTTGTTGTCTCTCTGAAAAAATCCTGACTAACACAGAGGGAGAGTAAGTAGATTCCTTAGGTGTCAATTGACTGAGACACTAAATATAAATGAACAATGGCTAGGCAATATATACAAATAGAATTCTGACCCACAATCTGTAGCAACCAGTCCAGGAAAGCAATCTGTTTTCTTCAGTAATTAGCCCAGGATACCAGCCTGCCCAATTGGTAGTATCCTGGAATTACTAAGGAAGATAGCCTGGCACAAGGTAATCTTGGGCACAGGGCCCAAGCAAGGCAAAGAAGCAGAAGTCAGAGCTTGGGCAGAGTGAGGACATCCACATGGGAAAGTGCACAGCTGGACTTTTTGGAGTCAAAACAAAGGAAAGAGGTGCCCTAATGGGAGAGCAATCCAAACCAAGGTTTTGGATCCAGCTCTGGGTGAAGAGGCCATGCCCGCAGAGACAGGTGGCAATAACAGTACAGCAGATTGGCTACAATGGGGGCTTAGCACAAGGGGAAAATATATGAAGAAAAATAAGAACCAGGTTTCTCATAGTTATAAAGGAACTTGCCAACATGGAAAGGGAGGAAAGGAGAATGAATCCTATAATGTTAGGCTGAATTAGAGATGAAAGTATGAATCATGTTTTAATATGTATACATATAAATATAGAAATGAGTTCTTTGTAAATGTGTGTTTGTGTATTTTTATATATCTTATATGCATGTTTTTACTTCCATGGATATTATCTGGAAGCAGAGACATACAAAGAGCATTTAGTGTACACAGCTCCCACATTTTGATGTCTAAATGCCATCCTTCACTAAAAAGAAGGACTACTTGGAAGTGGCTGATTCCAAGACTGGCACACACATTAACATCTTGTTGTGCAAGAAAGAAAGGAATTTTCAAGAATGATGAGAACACATCAGAAAGGATCCAGAAAGCATTTTGAAGGAACTCCTGCTGGTCACTTACTGGACAATTTGAGCATCAAGTAAGTGAAGAAAGTAATGGGTTATATCCAACTGAATAAAAAAAGAATTCATGAGTCCATATTGATATAAGTAAACCAAGAAACAAAGAAATCAAAAGTTTGATGAAGAATAGGATATTTAAATGGCCTCAAAGCATCTCTAAAGTAATTAAAAAGCATTAATTACAACGGGGAAAAGAGTGCAGCTAAACTGGAGAAGCCTGGAGAGAATCAGTCTAATCAAATGACCAAAGTGAAAGCCATCAGTAATGGGATAAATTGAAATGATGTCCCATTTGACAGCACAAAGTGAAAAGAGACTCCACCCCTCCTGAAACACTTCTGCTAAACACACACACCCCACACCTCCTCAGGAAAGAACACCGGGCAATCCCATTGAGGCACATCCTGGAAAACAACCTGCTGTCATCTTCAAAAGTATCAAGGTCATGAAGGTCTAGGAAAGAATGAGGAACTGTCACAAATTTAAGGGAATGAAAAGACATGACAACCAAAGGTGAGAGCAATTCTAGACTAGACCCTTTTGCTATAAAGCACATATTGGGACAACTTGCAAAATCTGGATGGGATCTGAGTATTTAGCTGGTAGTATCCTAGTGCTATGCATTTCCTGGTGTCAGTGATCTGTTGTAATTCAGTAGAGAATGTTGTTTGTAGGAAATAAACATTAACATTTTCAGGGCTGATGGGACATCATGTTCACAGCTTATCCTTAAACGGCTTGAATCTTTTTATTGCACTCATGTGCTTTCATATTTACATACATACTATTGTGAACAGAGACCATGACTCTGTTCTCAGCAGACACATGTTAAAGTATTTAGGGATGAAATATCATAATGTCTGAAATTTACTTCCAAGTGATTTGGCAGAAAGAGAAAAAAATGTAACAAAATGTTGACATTTAGTAAATCTGGGTGACAAGTAATCTGGATTCATTCTTTCAAAAATCATATACCTTAAGAAATTTCAAAATAAAAAAGAGTGAAAACCCAGAACCAAGGATCAGGCTTTTAATGATGTTCTTGCCTTGACTTTGTAAGGTAGAGAAATATGTTGGACTTTTGCTGTCTTTCAGACAAAAGGCAATAACACAGGGAAAAGTTTTTCCTGGTGTTATAAAGAGTTCAGCTATATCCTAGTTGAACTACTATATCCTAGTTGAACTACTACTCCCACCAGATGTGCTGGCCTGTTATCAGGGCCACACCTGTCCCCAGCAGAGAAAACCATCTCTTATTCTTCCTGCCCCTCCAGGTAAGCACACAGCAGGGTGCCCTCGGATCACCCACCTCTTCTCCCCAAAGTGCTCTGTATCATCCTTATTCATGGAAAAGATCACAGCAGTATGTATAAAAGAGACCCATCTAAGGAAGGGCTTCATAAGAGCCTGTGATGGAGACTATGGTACTTATAGCGTGGAAACTTTCCAGGGCCCCACAAAAAGTTTTTTTTCATTGCTTAAAGAAAAACAGTCCCTAACATCCAGGAGCTGATGTGGTGCTATCAACCAGACCTTGGTTTTATGTTGAATATGAACTGTTTCACAGAACATCAATGTCAAATGAGGCCATTGTGTAAACAGGATGGATCAAGACGAAACAACACCCCTTCATAATCATGTCAAAACACAGACAAAACAGGAATACTGTCCAAGCCAAAAATACCAAACATCCCCCTATGTTGACTAAAATGAGTGATCTTGGCTGCTCTGCCAGCTACAATTTTAGCCTCCATTAGCATGCCTTACTTCTAGATAAGGTTTATAAAGACACCCAATCGGAATTATCCCATTTCCTGACAACTTCAATCCAGAGCAAATCCTCACTTCTCTGAATTCTCCCTCAAATCACTAACACAAGCCCAAATCCTAAAATTTTTTTCAATACCCTCTATCCAGACACCCCACAGTCACCAGTCGCCCTCACTGCAACAACTAAAACTCAACTTGTTCATATATAAGGGAGCTCTTGGTGAGCTTTGGCTGAAGCGCACTGACATACTCCCTGTGCTAGAGAAAATTTGGTCCCACAACATTTTTTTAATACAAATGGGCAAATACTCAGTGAAACAACACTGTGTCAACTTCCTTCATTGCTAAATTTATAACCCATAAAAATTTATGACCTTTGAAAAACAATGTGCCTGTTATGTTAGATTTTCTCACCGCACAAGAATTCTCAAGTCTGCCAGCTGATTACTTGAGAAACCATGGCCAAATATAAATTAAATGAGTAGCCAATTTCATCAACAAACTATGAATTACAATGTTTGACAGAACCCAAAATTTAAAGTTCCTGGAACCTACAAAGATTCAAAATATTCTGCATAGAGAAGGCAATGGTGAGGTTGCCCTGGAAATAAAGATGCCTAAAGGACAGAGGGTGGCAAATATCACCAGTTCATGGATCAGTAAACTAGGTAGCTTCGGACAGATTCATAGACATCAAAGAGGATGTCGTGCCCTTGGTTGGAAAGCAGCTGGGCCAGGAGAATGGATCCATTCCTTCTGCCACTCCGCCATCTGCTATTTTAGTAATAATCTCCTGCCCACCTCTCCTGCTGGTTTTGTTGATTGAGTGACACAGAAATGGGGAGGCAAAGAAAGAACATGCCTTATCAACATCTTTCCAAGGCTGCTGTTGCATTAGTCTCAGTCATGGATCCTCTGGCTGTCACATCGGTCTTCTCTCATTATTGGACCTCTCCAGGGCCTGTCTCTTGGTCCGAGTACTCAGTGACATACACCTGTGGGCTCTGCTTGGACTCTGCCAAGTCCAAGACTTTTGCCTCCCACCTGAGGCCCTCTGCTAAGCCCACACCCTCCTTAAATGGCACTTTTCCCTCCCATCTTCATCTTCATCCCGCCCGCCAGACACACAGAAGTAGGTCAGCCAGAATCCCATGGAAGCCATTTTCAGGAAAGGAAATCCCATCTAAAGAAGAGCCTTTGAAGGAACTTTCTTTTTATATTCAGCCACCACATATCTGGGGAGAAAAGTAAAATCCTAGAAGCAGAGATGGTGAGACATTTGGAGGACTTAAAAATGATTGAGTTCAATTCTGTCATTTTTTTTTTATATGAGAAAACTGTGGTCTGCCTGGTTCATGTTCTTTTTGTAATGGTAGGAAGCCTGATTTTGCCTGTCCCCCTTAAATCTATTGATTTTATAATTTAGTGAGAAGGGGAAACGTATTTTTCCCCTTTTTCTTGGTCAGACTTTAAAAAGGAATGGTGAAATGGTACATGGTTTGTTTTCTAAAGCCCCACAAAAGGCAGCCCAGTATGAATTATATCTTTGTCAGTGCCGGTTATGAAATTACTCTAGAGAGTCATTTCTATAGAGACTGGCAGTGCAAAGACTGTAACTCAATGGAACGCAATTCCACCCCGAGCTCACAGAATGTAATTGATGGAAGGAAGCAACATAAATTACCTTAGCATTCTTCATGGATAATGTCTCTGTTTCCCACACAATCTCATTTTGCACACAAAACAAACAAAGCCAAATTCAATCTCACAAATTGTGTGTCTCCGCTTGTTTGTTTTCCTTTAAAACGCCTTCTGCCCACATCACCCACCGTGGCTCTCCTGCTGGGCAAATTAAGTCCAGTATTGGCAAATGTCTGACCTCCACCTCCCACTTTCCTCTCTCATTTTGAACTTTCAGTCCTTCTTTGTTTCAGATGGATCATTGATTTGAGGCCACGACAAAAGCCTAGAAATTAAACTTTACAAGAAAAGACCGGCCAACTTGGCTTTGATTTAATTTTCTGGGCATTTTTTAACAGCAGTTTCCTTTGTCCTTCTTTCCAACAACTATCAAATGGTTAACCAAAAAAAGAATTAAGTTCTCCATGGTGACAGGAAAAATGATAGTGAGGGAGTGTAGCTCCCTGAAATAGATACATAATCAAAATATCTCATTGAATCATTTGGTTCCTCCAAACTCAGACTTGCTAGCACCCCATAAAACAGACATCAACATGAGGCCTGCTGGAACGACAGAGACTGCAGAAAAGGGTTACAAGAGTCGACTAGAGACTGACCCTCCAACCCAACTACCACACTGGAGGAAATGTAACAAGTTGGCCATCATCCAAGCCAGTATCAACCAGTATCAATTCTTCCTGTGGCTGGAGACTGTGGGCAGTGCCACTAATAGTAACCAAGTGGGCAGTAAGCTCTAGAAAGCAAAAGAACCCATCTTCTCTCAAGCAGGACTCCAGGCAGTGGACAGAGGGACAGGGGCTGGTCTAGACTTCCGGATGAAAGAGATGAGTTAAGTCTTGTCAAGTGCATTAGGATGAGGCTGTCAATACATTAGGCTTGGCTCCATAATCAAGGTAAGGCTAAAGTGAATGAATGAATGAATGAAGATGTGGTATAGCTATAGCTATATAGAGAGATATATACATAAATGTAATACTGCATATATATCTTATATATGTATATATACTCTATATGTATATTTAATATACTACATATATAATAATTAATATTGTAGGTATGTATCATATAATTTTCTGTGTGTGTGTGTGTGTATGTGTAGAGAGAGAGAGAGACAGAGATATTATTATTCAGCTATAAGAAAGAAGGTAATTCTGCCATTTGGGACAATACAGATGAATCTTGATAGTATCATGCTAAGTGAGGTAAGTCAGACAAAGAAAAATGCTATACAGTGTGATATAATTTATATGTGACATCTAAAGGCAAATTCATAGCTATAGAGAGTAGAATTCATAGTAGATATATAGTTACCAGGGACTGGGCACTATGAGAAATGTGGAGATGCTGTGAAAGGGCACAAACTTGCAAGTAGAAGATGAAGAAGTTCTGGAGATCTAATGCAGAGCATAGTGATTATAGTCAATGACATTGTATTATATCCTTCAAAGTTGCTAAGACACTAGATCATAAATGTTCTCACCACCAAAAAAGAATCACATGCCTTGACAGAAGTGTGAGCTAATGGTGGTAGTGGAGGCAATTATATTGCAATATATAAGTGTATCAGATCAACTGATTATATATTGCAAACTTACACAATTTTATATGTCTATTATATCTCCATTTTAAAGGTAAATAAAGGCCAGGAAACAGAGCAGATATCCAATAGGAGGCTAAAGGCAGTTCTCCAAATTAGCCCAGACATCAAGCTTGGGGCTGCATCTGCCTATAATCCTGCCCACCTGAGGAGATACACTGTTCAGGAACTGGACATGCCAGGTCAGGTCTCCATGACCTCTCATGTAGGGTTTGGTTGTACTTTGTGTTGGTGAGTTGCTTTTTGGAAACAAACTCAGGTAGGTTTCTCCTGGCCCTCATGTGGCCAGTGCCATGATGATTTGAAGACGCTAAATTTTTGTTCCTCCAGTTGCCATTTGTAAAGTAAATGAAAGGTTATCAGGTTTTTCCACCCTCCCACCATTAGTGTCAATGATGGACAGCAGCAGTCCTGCACGTAGGCCTAATAGCAGCCCCTCAAGTAGGGTATGAGCATGTGCAGGTGGGCATACCTGCACAGAGAGACTGGGTATGTAAGGCTAGCGTCATGGGGACACCACGAGCAGCCGAAGTGTGGCATGCAGTATGGCAAAGTGCAGTGGAGACTGGCGGAGAACAGTAATACAGTAGAGAACGTCATAAAAACAGCTAAGACAACAAGGGGACTGCTTCAACCAATGACAAACCTACCCGGTCTGGGATGGTTGCAGGACACCATGTCCTTAGAGAGAACATTCCACTACTAAGACCATTAACTGAAGAATCCACTCAGAAGGATACATAAAGACAGGTCAAATTTAACCAGCCTGTGAGTGTGAAAGATTGCATGCTTTTCAATAATTAAATTGAGTGTGGGGGTGGGGGTGGGGGTGTGTTTTCGATATGAGTATTTCCATTTGGGAGTTGTATTCTCATACTTATTTTTCTAGTCCCTGAGAACCCTAAAAAATCGAGTTACATAAACCACCAAGATGCCAAGATGTCAATGAAGTCATTATTACACTCACGTAACACTTAGTTCTCTGAGTTTCTTCCCTGGAGCGCCTGCAGTGAGTAGTCAGGTGCTAAACATTAATATTTTTTAACAAACAAGATACAACCTGTTCCACAGTCATTTCATCCTGCCATGTGGTAGATACACAGTATGCATCTTCTACTTTCTTCTAGGAAAAAGAAAAATTGAAGACTTGAAATGATTTCAGCCTCATGTTCCTGAACTTTCCAGTACATGAGAGGATCTTCGCCTATAAGTGAAGAAAGTCGTGATTGGTCTGGAACATTCCTTATTACCCCTATTCTAAGAAGTTGGAGAATTGTCTTGAGCTTCTGAATTCCTCCTCCTGACCAACTTCCCTTCGACCTGTTCTATTTTGAGATGCTGTTGTAATATGTAACTTTTACTGGGGAGTAGGACAGAAAATAGAAGAGAGTAGAAAAAAAGCCTCTGGGATCCAAGATGGAGAGGTGGGGGCCATGGACAGTAGGATTAGGAGAAAGTGAAAGACTAATTGAAAGGAAAAAACCAGCCAAAAATAGTGAACCTTGTAATCTTGTGTCATGCTTCCAACATTGTCACATCCTGTGCCTTCAAGGTGTGGATCAGACTATAATTTTATCTTAATGTGACACAAATACAGTGACTGACTCAGTCCTATATTTTAGCAAGCTCCATTTCTCTCCCTTTGTAGCCTTTCTAATGGTGCTTTTGCCATCACCTGATTCTACAGCGCCTAAGGATGGGGTGGAATTTCTCACAACCTCGGCTGACTTTCCAGATGCATAGCCCGCATAGCCCATCATACTCTCACCATGTGATTTGGCACTGGTAAGGTAAGCAACCCCCAAGCATTCTCAAGTCCAGCATTCAGCAGTCCCAGACTGGAGTCCCAGTTTGGCTAATGATTGCCTGTGTGGTTTGGTCAAAGTACCCAAATTTCCTTAGCTTCATTTCTTATCAATGATAACCTCACCTCAAATGAATAGGGGTTTTTGTAAGGATGAATTGAAATCCTACTTTTTAAATTACTTGGCACAATGCCTGGCATAAAGCAGAAGTTCAATATACATGAGCTATTTTTAACATTATTTTTTATAACAGGTGTTCATATAGCATCTGTAAGAATCCTCCTGCTCTGAGATGGTGATTCTAGCAGAGACATTAACTAGGAATAAATTTCCATGGTTAGGAACTTTGCTGTCCTGGAAGACTCAGGGACCAGATGACCCTGACTGGACAAGTCTTTGCAAAATGGAAAAAGTGGGACTTAGAAATTTAAGGGAGATAAAGCTATAGCAATTTCTACAGAGAATAATCACAATGTAACAACAGCTGTGCTGTGTACTGGACAACCCTAGAGTGAAATCAACAGCCACATCATCACGCCAGGTCTGTACGGAGGTGTTTCGCGGCAGGAGGCACAGACTGCACCATGTACCTTGATGCTAACAAATCACCATGCTGTGCAGTGGTGTGATTCTACCAGGCATCACTGAAGCAGGACCTTAGGGGGATGCTTCAAAACATATTTATTTTATTTTTTTATTAATATAATTTTTAAAATTTACATATACTTGCCATCAATTGTAATCCCCATGTATTCCCCATCACCATCTCACCAGTGCACCATCACCTCAGTCCCTCGTGCTCCCATCTTCCCTCAACCCTCCCCCTCCCCTCCCCACCAATATGATCCAGCAATCCCACTCCTAGGAATATACCCAAAAGACACAAAAACTCTGATTCAAAAGAACACCTGCACCCCTATGTTTATAGCAGCACTCCTTACAATAGGTAAGACCTGGAAACAACCTAAATGCCCAAAAACAGATGAGTGGATTGGGAAGCTGTGGTACATATACACCATGGAATACTACTCAGCAGTCAGATATGAAAAACTAGACTCAAAACATATTTAAATCCTAAAGTTCAAATCCCAAAGCAAAGCCTCTGGACTGTCAAGCACGGAGAAAGTTAAAAAAAAAAAAAAAAACTGAGGAAAACAATGAAATCCTTAAATAAGCAAGTTTGACCATCCAAGAGTGTGGGACAGTCATGGTCAGTTGGTAAGTCCTAAATATGGCCAGCAGGCAAAATCGTGTAGCTGGGAACAATACAATCTTCATGTGCATCCATCTCACTGCAGCATGTTATGTTTTGCCCAATTTTCACTCCCAAGTATTTCTGAGATATCCTCAGTCACCCCTAAGAATACTCATGTGTTCTAACAAAGAAGTCTTAGCATGGGTTGCCCCCCAAAATTGGCTGCCCAGCCCCATACAGTGACTTCTCTCTGGCCCTGGAACACCAGCCTTCAGATGGGAGTCACCTCAACTGTTCTGTCCCTAATTCATTGTTGCAGGAACAAAGAAAGACCCCTCCCTCAATGCCCGTGCCCATTGTTGACACCAGGTTGAAATTTTGAACCAGACTTGACTGCAGATTTTCAGGCTTATAAAAGAGGAATATAACATAGACTCTTGGAATGAACTGGAACCAGAGGGTTGCAGAACAGCCCTACTTGGGGTTCCTTCCTCTGAGTTTCCAGTCTGTTCCTGCCCCTCAAAGACAAGATGGTGTCTCCCCTTTCTGCTCCCTTTTGTTTCCAACCAAAAGCCACATGCTCACAGAGGCCCAGGCTTACTTTAACTATATCCCAAGAACAACCACGGAGCAGTTCACCGGGTGTCAGTGTAAGACACCTGCCTTCAGTTTGCTTTCTCTCCTTTCAAATACTGGTTACCTGCTTTGGCGCATGTTGAACCAAGGACCCACTCAAAGGATTTCAGAAAAAAATGATGTCATAAGTAAATGGATGCTTTCACAAAAAATGGCTAGCAGTTTTGAACCATTTCCTAGTTTCTACTCATCAAGATTTCAGAAACTTAGAGCCTGGTTCCACACAAAACACTCTTCAAGTAGAAGCTGTTACATGAAATCACCAGGTCTCCATAAGCCGAGTTTCTGTGATTATGGTCCTACGTAGGCCATTTGGGCATACAGACACAAGCCCTCTGCACTGACGCTGCCTGTTCTTTGTTCCCACCCCTCCACACCAGTGCTGTTCTCAAAGACTCTGTGCTCTCCATAATTGCAACTGTTGAAAGTTGATGATTCACCTCTCACCATTTCTGTTTTTTATTTTTTGCTTGCACCATCTGAAGTCAGCTATATAATGTGTCACTGTAATACTCAGTATATGGTAAAGAAAAGCTTGCATTTATTTATTTGCTTATTTGGTAAAGCTTGGGTCGAGCTGGACTTGAAAAGATAATTGAAATGTATCAGTATTGTCCACAAGTCCAGGTACTCTCTAGATGTTCCCATTATGTTTCAATTCTGCAAAGTTTCTTCTAGAATAGACAATTTTTAAAAAATTGGTTTCATGTCTAGAAGCACTTCTGATAACCTGAATGTGCAACATGCAAGGCACCCTTCACAGGAGAATTCATCCCAAGTTCCCATTGGAAATACCATGGCACATTTCCCAGGCCTTCCCTACAATCAGGATCCTGTGGCCTACTGGCCCTGTTGATGCAAGCTGGACTCCCCTAGAAAAGCTCAGTGCCCTGGGAGCTCAAGTCACATTCAGGGGTCCGTGGGCTCCCAGGATTCTGGGTCAAGAGAGAGAAGAGAGTCCTGAAACCAGTGAAGAAATAAGTAGGTCATATGTGGGGGAAATGAAGTATCAGAAAGTACAGGCACATTTGAATGAATTTGTCTAAATCACTTAAAGAATTAGCATTGATGTCTTAAATCAACAAACTGAATATCCTAGTTGTCTCCCCTTCTTCCCCCAAACAACCAGTGAAGCTTGAGCTATTGCTTCCTATGTGCCGGGAGATGTGGAGATGATGAGACCTGGATCCTGCTCCTCACAGCACACCCCGATCAGGACGGGGGACAAGGGGATGCTGTGTACTAGGTAAGCAGCTGGCTCAGAGAACAGGCAGGACAGTCCAGGGAGACAGGAAATTCTTCCTCAATGATGAGAATTGAGTAAGCACCAGAGGAGGCCCACCACCAAGTCCACAAACGTGCCAGCTTCACCAAGCCCAGCTTCCATATAACAAGCTCTTTCAGCAACAACAGAATTTTGTGAATTCATTTTGTATGAAAACTAAACCCACTGTGATCCTTGGGGCCACCCCAGCTGACAATGACCCGAAGTTTGGAGTCCGGCCTTCCTGGGGGAATCCAGGCAGAAATGACCCACAGTGAGCCAGCATGAGCAGCATGCACACCCTGTGTCGGGTGTTCCCATTTGAAGTGTTCATGCACACTGGGATTCGCACACACGCGCGCGCACGCACATTCACACACCCCACCCGCCCACCCGATCCGGAGGGGTAGGCACTTAATGTATTTTGTTCCACAGCAGGTGAACAGCCCAATCCAATTCTTAACTCCTGGATGAGAGTGGGAAGCAGGCTTTCAGTGAAAGCGTGCCCTCCTCTCTCTACAGATGCCTGCATTCAGTTAGGAGCCCTGGGCGTGAGATAGCAAGACTAATAAAAGTCTGATTAGCTGGCTTGTGAGCAGGGGGAGCTCAGCCCATAATTGGAAAAACCAAGCAGTAGATCAGTGTTTGCCAAAGAAAAGAAGTCTCCTTTGTTCTAAAATAGCATTTCAGCGTTTAGTTAAAAGACAGGCCCTGATGACCCCTAATGACTCCTAGAAGGTTGCTTTATGCTTCTAATAGGAGCTACCGCTCTTTGGCTTACTTTAAATTACTACCAAGTGTTGTGTAGGTTGGGGCTTCTTCAAGTGAATAAAATCAGAGAGGAAAAGCTATTCCTTAGCAACAAAGGAAAAGGGAAGAAGGCAGTTCCTTTAATTTAATCTGAGATGGAATCTAGCTTAGCAGAGCTAGAACAAAAATAGCTTTCATCTGATCAAGGTGCCCGAGTTACACTTAAAGGAAGTAAAAGAGGCCCAGCCTGGGGATGCTCAAGGCCACAGACAGCATCAGCAGCGTGAGGGACAGCAGCAGAGGGACGCAGGCCAGGCAGCCCAGCATCACAAAGCAGCAGTTAACAAAGTCATTTCGTTGATGTGTACTTTTTCCCATTAGATTTTATTTTTCCAAATTGTGTTTATTAAGGTAAAGTAAGTTTGCAACTTTGCATCTGCTCATGGGATTAGAGGCTCAAACCTCTGCAAATGTATCCTCCCACACCTCACCCGTCATCCACGCCCTAAGAATCTCCACTGTATTCCCTTGGTCCCTTCCCTCCCTACTTTCCATCTCCCACACTCCTTCTGGTTGCCTTAGTTTTGTAGTCAGATGTAAAGTTTTTTTTTATTAAAATATTTTAAAATTTACATATACTTGCCATCAATTGTAATCCCCATGTATTTCCCATCACCATCTCACCAGTGCACCATCACCTC